>JAASGM010000811.1:0-12842 GCA_023334215.1 Globisporangium cystogenes
ATCCAACACGTCGACGCACTTGCGAACACGAGCGCCGACGCGACGCCCATGAAGCCGAAGAACGACGCCGACGACGGGCACACGTCCGCGACCAGTTGCGCCAGCATGGTGAGCAGAAGAAGAGGAGGAGGGAGAAGGGGGGGGGGGCTGATGAAGCGCAATGGACGAGGACGTCAGCAGACCGCAGGCGAGGCGCCTTCCCTCCCAGCACACACGCATTCGCACCGCTTGCTGCTGGAGGCCGCTGCTGGAGGAGAAAAAGTGAGGGAGAAACCACCATGGAGGAAGATCCAAAGTACGTACTGTAGAACTCCCGAATACAGGATCTGAATACTCTTTTCCACCTTAACAGAGCGCTCAATAGGTATCTGATAACGGATTTGGGTATCTTGCATACCATGCGACCGCCAAGTCGGCAACGCGCCGTGGCTCTAGACGGAGGCGTATGCTGCGAGTCCTTCACAACGCCTGCCTTCCAGGAGGTGACAGCTGCAAGCTGATGGCGGAAGCGTGCGTCGGCGGCGTAGCGCACCCGCCAGGGTATTCGCTCCTGCTCGCATTGCTGCAACTCGCCCCAAACTGGGTGGTGAAGTATGCCGATTGTTTCTGCAATAGACTCCGGAGTGTCAGCTACTGTTCGTACTCGTCGCGAATGTTGTGAACGCGGGCTTTGCAGGCGAAGCTGCTGCGTGTGTGTCGATCGTCGTGGATCTGTGGTCTGAACACGAGACACCACTCGAGGCAATCACTGCCGGGTTCATGGTCGCGACATCGAAGCTCACCTGGTGTGGAACGCGTGGGCAGGGGCGTTCTTGTGCGGATTGGGGCTCACAAACCAGCACATAATCAGTGAGATCGGCGGTGATCCGATTCGCACGTCGACGCCTTCAACGAGTTTGTTGGCCAGTAACGTGGGCGTGGCGAAGTCATCGATCAAGGAGGCTCTGGAAAGCGCACAGCACCAGTCAGCAGCGCTGCTTCTAAGCCGAAGAAGGAGGAGACTTCAAGAGCTGCGGGACATGCGTCTGCATCGACAACTTCCTCATACGCGAAGCGAGAGCATCGGGGAGCAAGTGCAGTCGATCAGCAGCGTTCAAAACATGCATCGCGGTTCCATTCTGCTCTCCCAGTTAGTTCTCCATGTCCTCGTCCTCGTCGTCGTCGATCTGGTTCGCGTAACAACAGCACCGCACCGCGTCAGCTGCGACGCGCTCTCCCTGTACACACAAACGCACGGCCGCGCAGGCACAGCCACTGCCTCCCTCGTACCTCGTTGAACATGAACTCCTTCTGGTACTCCATGAGGAACTGCGTCGAGCGCTTGACGTCGACGAAGAGTCCGTAGACGCGCTTGATGTCCGGCACGTCCACTTCCGTGCCCTTGCGCTTCGCGCACACGAGCGACGCCGCGATGATCATGTGGATCGCGTAGCGGAGCGACGTCTCGACCGCGATGCGCGTGAGCAGGTCCTTGGCCTCCTCCGTCATCTCGACGTCCTCCTCCTCGCACCGGATCGTCAGGATATTGCGCATCTCGGCCTCGCTGTACGGCTTCGTCGGGATGATCATGAGGCGGTCGAGCAGGTCGATCGGGATGCCGTGCGGCGACTTGTAGTTCGTGCCGCGGATGCGCGTGATGCCGCGGTTCGTCGCGATGATGAGCACCGGCGCCATGTCGCTCTCGAGCGCGCGGTTGAGCCACGAAAAGCACTCGATGTCGAGCATGTGCACCTCGTCGATGAAGAGCACGCCCGGCACGATCGTCGCCTTGCCCTCTTCCCGCCACTCGGCCACCTTGGTGTCGATCTGCTCGCGCACCTCGTCCTTGATCTCGCCCGTGTCGCCCGCGAAGAGCGCGAGGAAGCCCTGCGAGCGCGAGTTGATCACGTCGATCTCGTGCAGCGACACGACGTGTACCACCTCCTTGCGCTTCTGCAGCTCGCCTTCGGGGCACTGCACGAACCGCGTCTGCGCACCCATGGCGTCGTAGTCGCGCGAGCGCGTGAACGACCGCCCGAGCTTCGAGATCTTGCCCGACTCCTTGTTGATCGTGATCACGTCGCCGGCCTCCACCTTCTCCTTCGTCAGCGAGTCGATCATCTTGGCGCCGAGGTCGTACACAGTCTCCATCTCGGTCGTGCGCAGCGTGAGACGCCCGACCTTGTCGCCCACGCCGCCCGTCGGCGTGTCCACCTGGATCTCCACCACCTCGCCCTCGATGATCTCCGTCTCCTCCATGATGCGCACGCCGATGGACCTGCACCAGCCAGCACGTGAGTCGCCAGTCTCCTGCCGCACAGCTGCAAGCGAACGCACCGACGGAACGCCTGCGTGAGCGCCTCCGTCTTGCTCATCTCGAGCGAGAACACCTGCACCACAGCGCGTCAGGAGCCACCCGCAGTAGTGTCCGGATGCGCAGGGAGTAGCAGTCGCACCTCCGAGCCCGCGATCGTCGTGAACGGCGTGTCTTCGCCCAGCGCCTGCGCGATCGCCATCGCGATGGCAGTCTGCAGCGCAGATCCAACCGGTCGCTGTCAGCATCCTCTTGGCGTCCACACAGCCAAGAGCACACATGCGCGCACCTTGCCCGTGCCGGGCTTGCCCGCGAGCAGGATGGCGCGACCGGCGATGTTGCCCTCCTCGATCATCTTGGAGACGATGCCCGCGGCCTTGCGCGCGTCCTCCTGACCGACCATGCCCTGCGACACGCCGCGCGGCTCCAGGCTGTCGTCGAGCCCGAGCCCGCGGATGTGCGAGTGCGCGCCGATGCGCTCGATGCGCGTGATGTCCTTCACGTCCACCTGCGTCTTGACGGACTGCGAGGCGGCGGCGCGTGAGCGGAGCAGCTGCCAGCAAGCGCATGCAGCGCATACAGAGAGAGAGAGCGAGAGCGACCGCTTGTAGGCAGACGCACCATTGCGGCGAGAAGGTCTGGGAAGCGAGAGGAGAGCGGTCGGCGGCGGCGATAGAGCGCGAAGTGCCTGGAGGTCGATCGGTCGATCTTTTTGGGAGTCGCGCTGCCCGATTAAGTACGAGCGACCACTGGTTTGCAGAATGCCCAGACACTGTCAGTAGAACCTGTTCACTCATCTCTCCTAAGCTCGGTGGTCCTCTGCTCTTGCTCTCGCGCCGCAGCCGACGCCGCCGACGTGCGAGCCATAAGTTACTTGCGCTGGAAGAACGCGAAGAGATTCTTCTGCTTGGCCGCCGCGCCGCCGCCGCTCTTGCCGCCCGATTTCTTCTCCGCCGCCGCGGCCTTCGCCTCCGCCGCCGCCTTTGCCGCCGCCGCCGCCTGCTGCTGCTGCTTGCGCTTCGCCGCCTGCTGCCGCTCGAGTTCCACCTCCTCGGCCGTCAGCTCGACCTCCTCGAACGTCTTCTCCGTCACCATGTACCCCTGCTCGTTGATGCGCGTCTTCGTTATCTCCACGCGCCGCTTGGTGGCCACCGCCGGCGCCGCCTCTTCATCCTCCTCCTCCGCTTCGGCGCTCGTGACAGTGCGCTTCGCGCGCTTCGAGCTCTGCCGCTCGCCGTCGTCCGACTCGCTCGCAGCTCCGGAGCACTTCTCGTCCGATGATGATGCATCGACGTCCTTGCGCTTGCTGCTCCTGTCGGTGGCGTTGTGCTTGCTCGCCTTGCTCTTGTTAGATGCTGCTGCTGCTGTAGCTGCCGGCCTGGGCGGTGTGATGGCGTCCTCGTCGTCTTCGTCCTCGTCGTCGCTGATGACGCGCTTCGAGCGCGCCTTGCTGGCGACGCTGGCGCTGCTGCTGCCGCTCGCCTTCTTCACGAACCGAGGCGCGTCCGCGTCGCTCCCGTCCTCCTCCTCGTCGTCATCGTCGCTGTCGATGGTGAACACATTGCTCATGCTCTTGGCGTCGATCTTCTTCGTCGCGGGCTGCTTGGCCGGCGTCGACTTGGCGGACGCCGGGGCTGCGGCTCGGCCCTTGGACGGCGCTGTCGTCGTCGTCGCACTCGCCTTGAAAAACGACTTGGAGTCATTCGCCGAGCTCGCGGGCTTGCGCGCCACCGCCTTGACCGAGTCAAACACCGAGACCGACTCCTCGCCCTGCGACTCGCCGAAGCCCGTGCGCGTCGTCGCCTCGGCGCACGTGATGTCGCTCTCGTAGAACGCCCTGATGGCCCGGCTCAGCGGCACATGCTTGGCCGCCTTCTCGAAGATGTCGTTGCGCAGCGCGCGCTCCTGCGACCAGCACGCGAGCGCGGCCGCCGCCAGGGAGTCGTCCTCGCCCCCGCGCTTCTTGAAGACGCCGTAGATCTGCCGCGACGCTGAAGCCGCTTTCTCCGCGCTCGGAGAGAGCGAAGTGACGCGGATGACGCGTGCGCGCGGATCCGAGAAGCTGCTGTTGGTGGTGTTGCTGCTGCCGACGAGCTCGACCGCCACTTCGAGCGTGTCGACGCTGTCGGTGTTGGCTGCTGCGAACGCTCGCAGTGCGCGGCGACTCACGTCCGCGCTCACGTGCGAGGACGCGCTTAGTGTGCGGTAGGACATGGCGTTGCCGGCGTCCAGCACCGTGGCCGCGATCTCCTCCGCGCACCGCTCCAAGAGCTCCTCGTCCGCCATCTTCGAGCGCTCGTCCGTTATTGGTATTGCGCGAGCTGAAAAATCGTCGCGCGGGAAAATAACTGTAAAAAATAGGTTTTTGATTCCTGAAATGTTACATTTTATTTTGTACTGATATAAACAATATATTACCTATATTATACCACTAACAGAAACCACAAATCGACGTCACCGACCTTCATGACCGGTTCAGATCCGCATCACACGCCGCGCGATCGGATTGCGCGCCGACGACGACGAAGAACGCTGACGGCGGCGCTCGTTGCTACCACACACCTGCTCGCGTGACGACAGCGCACACGCGGCGGCCGCCCCAACCACCAACTGCGCATCCACAACGGATGATCTGCACGAAGCAACGTCACGACACGCAAAGAGATCTGCTGGCTCGGTGTATTACGCTGCTGCTGCACTGCGAGCGTGCAGCAGACCGCCCTGTCCTGCTGCTGCCCTCGCTGCCGTGGCCGGCGGCCCCGGCACTCGGCCGCGCACTACTACTTGTATGCTGCAACTCAGTTCTTCTTGGCGAAGTGGTTGTTGATCCAGTCGCTCGTGATCGACTTGGGGCGCTCGAGCGGGAGGCCGAGCGCGCGGTCCCAGAAGAGCTGCGAGAGCACGCCGATCGCGCGCGACACGCCGAAGAGCACCGTGTAGTAGTTCTTCTGCGTGAGGCCGTAGTACTGGAGCAGCACGCCGCTGTGCGAGTCCACGTTCGGGTACGGGTTCTTCGTCTTGCCGTGCTCCGTGAGCACGCCCGGCATGACCTGGTAGATCGTGTCCACGATGCGGAAGAGCTCGTCCTCCGGCATGTACTTGAGGCCGAACTCGCGCTGGCACGTGTAGCGCGGGTCTGTCTTGCGCAGCACGGCGTGGCCGTAGCCCGGGATGACCTTGCCGGCGTTCAGCGTGTCCCACGCGAATTGCGTGATCGTCTCCTTGTTCACCGGCAGGCCCTTGGCGTGGAACTCGGTCTGCAGGTCGATGATCCAGCTCAGCACCTCCTGGTTCGCGAGGCCGTGCAGCGGGCCCGCGAGCGCGTTCAGGCCGGCCGCCACCGAGAGGTACGGGTCCGACAGCGTGCTGCCCACCAGGTGCGTCGTGTGCGCGCTCGCGTTGCCGCCCTCGTGGTCCGAGTGGATCACCAGGTACAGGCGCATGAGCTCGTCGAACTCGGGGTTCTCGAAGCCGAGCATGCGGTTGAAGTTCGCCGAGTAGTCCAGGCTCGAGTCGTACGCGTGGTTCGGCTCGTTGAAGAACGTGTTGCGGTAGATGAGCGCCGCGACCTCCGGGAGGCGCGCGATCAGGTTGAGCGAGTCCTCGTACGTGTGCTGCCAGTACGTCGACTTGTGGATGCCCTCGGCGTACTTCTGCGCGAACACCGACTCCGTGTTCATGGCCGTGACGGCGGCCGACAGCTGCGTCATCGGGTGCGCGTTCTTCAGGTTCACGATCAGCTGCTTCACGTGGTCCGGCACCTTGGCGCGCGAGTGGAGCTCCGCCGTGAGGCCGTCCACCTGCGCCTTCGTCGGGATCTCGCCCGTCAGCAGCAGCCAGAGCAGACCCTCCGGGAGCGGTTCGCCGCCCTCGATCTTCGCCGGGAGCGCTGTCTGCAGGTCCGGGATCGTGTGGCCGCGGAAGCGGATCCCCTCCTCGGCGTCGAGCAGCGACGTCTCCCAGAGCAGGCACTTGACGCCACGCGCGCCGCCGAGCGTCTGCTCCACCGTCACCTCGCCGAGCGACTTGTGGCCGTGATCCGCCTTGAGCTTCTTGAGCGCCTCCTGGCGCTTCGGCACCTGCTCCGTGAGCACGTCCAGGAGCGAGTTCGACGACGTCGAGAACGCCTTCGCGGACGTCGTGCGGGCGGCGGCGACGCCCGAGGCGCGGCGGAGGGTCTTGATGATGGCGCTCATTCTGCACTCGGAAAAGCACACACGCACAGCGTTAGACGTCTTCAAGGTGACCACCACGCGAGTTCTGCCGCCACGCTGCCGAGCACGAGCACATTCCCGATCCGATCTCGACCAGAGCAGCTGCGCTCTTCACCACCCCACGTTGGGCAGCGAAGTCGCAGCAGGAGCAGTGGACAGATGGACACGTGCACAGATGGTAGCGATGGCGGCAGCTTCTGGTCGATGGAGGATCCACAGCCACACACCTGAAGGTAGGAGGAGAAGGGAGGTCTTGGGTCTTGCGGGGAAAACCGGAAGTGATGCGAGCGCCACACGTCCAAGTTCGGCTCTCGTTGTCGGCTCCCTCAGCTGCTTCGTTCACGACCGGCGGTCCCGAAAGCGGGCGAGAGAGCATACTGAAGCAAAGTGAAGGTTGTCCCGCGCGAAAATAAAATAGCTCCTTGTTTTCAGCACTATCATCTCGAGACGGTTTAATAAGGACAAGTGGACAAGTGTGAGGGTCCGACTCGACTTGTCAGCCTGGAAAGGAACCAAGCATTCCATCACGGTACAGCCATTGTCGACTTTGCAATCTATCCAATATTGCAAGCGATAGATTCGACTTCAGCAGCATTTTCATTATTGAGTTTGTCGAGCTGTACTCTTTCTCGGCACATTTTGAGCACAATAGTCACTGCATTATGTAGCGCTATCCTCGTCCAAGTGCAATCTATTCTCAAAGTTTTCGTTAAAGGATAATATCGCCCTGTTTCTGCCATTTCTGCTTGGACTTTGCTTGATTTTGAAATGCTGCACTGTTCACTAGCGGTGATTCGGAGATAGTAAATTTGAAGGATGTATCAAATTCGTAGGCAATCTCTCAATGTAAGGCTATGACGAGGAAGTCGTTTCTGCATCTGATTTTGCAATGTACGATATGTAGCAGGATGAAAAACTTTTGCTTCGTAAACAAATCGTATGAAACGCAATATTTAGGAAACTTATCCTGCATAAAATGAAAAGTGCAATAACCGTCGAGTATCCATCATCAGCGATAGGATGGACTGACTAAACTGAATCGATAGTTCAATCAAGTCTTTGTGGAATTCAAAGTCTAATTTCACGATAGCACACCACTTTGTCACACAGTGGCCTATCGTGATATTTGAGATATCCTTATTGCGTTTAACAAGCTCGCGATGCACAACCAAGCTGGACGCGCAAGGTTCCTTCATGCAGTGCGAGTTGCACACTCTCGCTTCGCAGTCTCGCTCATGCTGCATGCGCACCCCATCGAAACGCAAAGTCGCGTCGCCTTGCTGCGTGCTGCGACTTGAAGCTCTGCTCCATGCAGATGAACAATACGCACCGGAACGAACCGCAGCCTGGGATGACGATCCTTGTGCCTTTGTGCTCTCGCTGTGCCTGTGGTTAAACCAGCCATTACACTTCGACTGGAGCAAACGCAGCCTAGACAACACAACACACTCGAGCTGAGCGGAAATGTGTCGACTCGACGTTGATCTGAGCTTGCCGTGATGCAAACGTGATGCAAACGAACGTCCGACCTACAAGGATCAGATTGTTCTCAGTTTGACCTGTGCTCTTCACCAATCACATGCGATCAAAAACTCACAAATAGATGCCAAGTCAAGATTGATCTTGTCAATAGCGAGTGCTCGCTCCTTCAGTTCATCCTACAGCTCAGTGACCGCACGACCTCGTTTGCTGTCCTTTGCTGTCGTGAGTTGGTGGTGTTGCTGTGCAATATGCGAATACGAGAATTAACGCTGACGGTGCACCTTCATTTTCATCGTGTCGAGCCGAGAACCCCCTCTACCCAGAGCAGCGATTTCCTTGCCATCGCACGCTCGCGGAGACTCGAGTCGTCAGTCAACCTGCCTCGTTTTAATATACACAGCGCTCGCTATCGAATGCGTCGACACTGCTGCAAACGAGTGCAAACGCGCCACTCGCGACCGAATCGCGAGACGCACACCGCTTGAATTCACCTGCCACCGCTTGCTTTGCTTCAAGGAGCGCGAAATGCCGAATGCGGTCGAGATGCACACACGCGAAGCGCTCGTCGCGTTCGTACACGATCAATTCGCAAGTGCGTTCGTGCTCAAGTGGTATCGAGGAAGCTCGTCCAGACTGCCTGCGTTGACTGTCTGCGTTCACTGAAGAAGATTCCTCAAATTACGATTATGAGCAGGAGATCTCGACCCGAAAAGACGCGCCTTCTCGCTCTCTCTCCCGTTCATCAATCCAACTATCCGTCCTGTCTCTTCTCGTTGTTTGTATACTTCGTGTCGAAACGCAGTGCCCAGGCGGGAGAGGCCAAATATCCGCTCAAACAAGCTCTCTGCCATCCGCTGTTCGCCGATCCAGCTGCTGGCTCGCGCATGGCGGCGGTGGCAGCCACAGGGTCCTCCTGCTGCTGCTTGCTGCTTGCTGCTGCTCGGCCATTCCTGAATCGTCGAGCGTCTACGCGTCCGCGCCGCCGCCGCCTCCGCTCTCGACGATGAGCCACCAGCCGCCGCCGCCGCCGTCCTCCAAGCTCCCGTCGTCCACGCGCACGGCGATGGCGCCGCCGCCGTCGTCGTCCACGTCGTTCGCGAACGCGATGCTGCTGGCGACCGCGTCCTCGGCGCACCCGCCGCCGCTCTTCCAGAGCCAGAGCACGGGCTACATCGGCGCCGACTCGCAGCAGCCGCCGCCGTACTCGCAGCCGCCGGCGTCCACGCTCTCGGCCGGCGCGCAGGCGTACGTCTCGAGCGCGATCCCGACGACGTACCGCTTCGCGCCCACAAGCGTGCAGAGCCTCATCGGCTCGATGCGCGCGTACTCGAACGCGACAAACCTCGTGCAGTCGTACACGGAGATCCCGTCGGTCGAGGAGGCGCTCATGACGCTCGAGCGCGCGGCGCAGGCGCTCAAGGCGCGCCGGTACCGCGACGCGCTCAAGCTGTACCTTGAAGGTGGGTACGCGATGGCGAACGTGGCCGAGCGGCAGTCGAACCCGAAGATCGGGAACCTGCTCACGAGCAAGGGCTTCGAGACGCTCAACTGGTGCGGCCGGCTCTGCGACTGGATCGAGGGCCGCATCGCCGAGAAGAACCCGCGCCCGGGCGTCCACAAGGTCGGCATCCCGGTCGCGCAGTGGGACGAGGACTGGACCGGCCCGTTCATGGACGAGGACGAGGCCAAGCGCGTGTGGTACACGCCCGTGTTCAGCCCGCGGCCCGTGGACTTCACGAACAACGGCTACCGCCTGCGGTGCGTCGAGATGCAGCGCCGGCCGCGGCTCCTGATCTGCATCACGATCTACAACGAGGGCCCACAGCAGCTTAAGGCCACGCTGCGCAAGCTCGTGAACAACCTCACGTTCCTGCGCAACCAGCAGCCCGGGCATGACAAGACGCTCTCGGGCGCCTACGCCGGCGACGACGTCTGGAAGAACGTGCTCGTGTGCATCGTCGCGGACGGCCGCGAGCATGTGAGCGACAAGATGCTCGACTACCTCGAGGCCATCGGGCTCTACGACGAGGACCTGCTCACGATCAACAGCGCGGGCATCGGCGCGCAGTGCCACCTCTTCGAGCACACGCTGCAGCTCTCGAACAACAACAAGTCGCTCCTGCCGCTCCAGGCGGTCTTCGCGCTCAAGGAGGAGAAGGCGTCCAAGCTCGACTCGCACCACTGGTACTTCAACGCGTTCGCCGAGCAGATCCAACCCGAGTACACGGCCGTGATGGACGTCGGCACGATGCTCTCCAAGTCGGCGCTCTACCACCTGCTCTACGCGTTCGAGTCGAACCGGCAGATCGGCGGCGCGTGCGGCCAGCTCACGGTCGAGGACCCGTTCAAGAACCTGAGCAACTGGGTTGTCTCGGCGCAGCACTTCGAGTACAAGATCTCCAACATCCTCGACAAGTCGCTCGAGAGCTGCTTCGGCTTCATCAGCGTGCTCCCCGGCGCCTTCTCGGCGTACCGGTACGAGGCGATCCGCGGCGAGCCGCTCGAGGCCTACTTCCAGACGCTCAACATCGACCTGGGCGTGCTCGGGCCGTTCATCGGGAACATGTACCTCGCGGAGGACCGCATCCTGTGCTTCGAGCTGCTCGCGCGCAAGGACTGCAGCTGGACGATGCACTACGTCAAGGACGCGATCGCGCGCACGGACGTGCCGCACGACCTCGTGAGCCTCATCGCGCAGCGCAAGCGCTGGCTCAACGGCTCGTTCTTCGCGACGCTCTTCAGCATCTGGAACTGGGGCCGCGTGTACTCGGAGAGCTCGCACTCGGTCACGCGCAAGCTCTTCCTGCTGCTCTTCTACCTCTACCACGTCGCGAGCACGCTCTTCTCGTTCTTTCTACCGGCGAACCTCTACCTCGCGCTCTTCTTCATCGTCTTCCAGGGCTTCCAGCAGAACCGCCTCGTGTTCATCGACACGTCCGGGTACTCGCAAAACGTGCTCGACGGCGCCGTGTACCTCTTCAACCTCGTGTACCTCTTCGGGCTGCTCATGCTCATCATCATCGGGCTCGGCAACAACCCCAAGCACATGAAGCTCACGTACTACTTCGTCGGCGCGATGTTCGGCGCGATCATGATGCTCTCGTCGCTCGTCGGGCTCGGCGTGTTCTTCTCATCGCCCGTGACGGCCAACTCGGTGGTCGTCTCGGTGCTCTCGATCGGCGTCTACTTCATCGGCTCGGCGCTGCACGGCGAGGTGCACCACATCCTGCTCACGTTCACGCACTACACGGCGCTGATCCCGAGCTTCGTCAACATCTTCACGATCTACTCGTTTTGCAACCTCCAGGACCTGTCGTGGGGCACCAAGGGGCTGCACGCAGACCCGCTCGCGCTCGCGCCGGCGGACGAGAACGAGAAGGGCGACTTCAAGGACGTGCTCGCGAAGCGCAAGGCGCTGGAAGAGCGCCGGCGCGAGGACCAGGAGAAGCGCGACGACCGCAAGCGCCACTTCGAGGCCTTCCGCACCAACATCCTGCTGCTCTGGGCGTTCGCGAACATCATTTTCGCGCTCTTCGTGGTCTACTTCAGCGACGCCGCGACGTACATGCCAGTGCTGTACCTGACTGTGGCGGTGATCAACTCGTCGCGCCTGCTCGGGTGCGTTGGCCACTGGTTCTACGTGCACTCGGAGGCGCTGCGCGCAAACTTCATCGACAAGTCGCAGTCGGGCAACGGCAGCACGAGCGGCAGCAGTAACGGCAGCAACGGGTACTCGGACAGCTCCTTCCGGCAGCTCGAGGCGCACTACAACGCACTCACGGAGGACCACCGCGCGTACGCGTCATCCAAGTCGGTGGCGTCCGTCGTGTGAGGCCGAGTGCCGTCTGGTTCCACCGTAAGAGATCAACACCGTCCTCTCGACGACTTCAACTTCCGTAGCTTCTCCGACACAACGCGTGCAGCTCAAGCACACGCAGGTAACTTGAATTCAATCACTTCAATAGATAGACGACCTGGCGGATCGTCGACGCGTGTGAGCTGCACTTGTCCAGCGTGTAAGTGTTCACGAACAAGTGCACACAGAGTTCACAACTCGATAACCCGGATGTTGTTCAAACCTCGGGCAACCTTCGAGCGACCTGGCGACTGCGCATGTCAAGCGTCGTCACCGAAGCTCTCGATCTGCACGATGCCGTCATCGTTCGGCACCGCCGACTCCCGCGAGCTCCTCGGCGCATGGGAGAGCACCGAGGCGTTCGGCAATACGGCGCTGGACTGGACGCAGGCGCTCAAAGACGGAGCCGCGCAGCTCGCAGTCACGTTCGCCGCTTCAAGCGAGTTCGCGTTCGCACTCTTCGCGGTGGACGCGGCGACCGGCGAGCGCTCGGACGTGACCGCGAGCTTCCGCCACGTAGTCGCCTCGCATGGCCGCTACACGCTGACCGGCGCGAACGTTCTTCAGATCGAAGGTGGGAGCGAGCGGAGCGCTGGTGGTGGTGGCCTGAGACGACTCACGCATGACACTTGCATCAGGCGACACCTCCGGAGTCCAGTGGACGTACCAGCACGAGGAAGGCGACACACTTCGGCTCCGGTGCGTTTTCCGATTGAGTGAGTAGGGGAGCCTCACAGTCGCTGGTTCGGAGCAGGGGTGGTGACACTGACGCCGGGGCCGTGGGTGGCAGACTGGAGGGGGCGAAGCGCTTCGGGCGGTGCAAGGGCGTCGACGTCATCTACTTCAAGCGAGTCGCGTGACCTGAGCGTGATGCAGCGAGTGTCATCACGTTTGATCTGTCGATCGAATGCGACGTTCAGGAGATCCTTCAGCTCTTTGTGTTGTCGTGGCCCGATCTCGTGTCCAAGATGGCGCCGGGGGGGGGGGGGGGGGGGGG
>JAASGM010000812.1:0-12836 GCA_023334215.1 Globisporangium cystogenes
AGTTACATCATCTACAGACGTCTCTCGCGTTGCGCTCGTGTTGCGAACCCGTCGATCAGGCTCAGCTCCACCACCACCGACTGACTGACTGGCAGGCGCGTCTCTGAAGCTCTGCCTCAGGGTCGTGATACGACAGCAACAGTAGGTAGTTGAACACTTCCGTGTTGTGTGGTTGCCTGCTGCGCGTGAAGACGCAGCCTATGGACATCGCTTGACCTCTGCGGTCTGCGAGTCTGCGAGCCTGCAGAGGTCTCCGTCTACCCAGAGGTGACCTGCGGCAGAGTGCCGTACTCGCGCTTCTGCGCCGACGATGAGCGCGCGCGGCGGCGGAGGACTGCGTGACGCACCGCGATCGCCACGAACACGAGTACGAGTACGCCGAAGACCACCCACATGAGGTTCGCGAGCGTCAGCAGCTGGTCGTACTTGGACGCGGCCGTGTCTGCGTCCTGCGCCGCGCGGTACAGCAGCGAGTCGACGAACGGCTTGAGCGTGTCCGCGACGCACTCGTGCTTGAGCGTCTTGCCGATGATCTTCTTGAACGTCAGGAACGAGCACCGCACGTCCACCTCGCCGTTCAGGAGCACCACGTCCTCCGAGCACCCGGGGATGGTCACCGGCACGCGGTTCGGCGGCTGTGCAGCAGCCAGGCGGAGGAGCATACACGACCAACCAGTCAGCACGCGTGAGGACGGAAGCGCTGCCTTCGTAGCGCGTACACACGCACGCACGTTCTGGTTCGAGAGCGCTTCGCCGTTGCGCATCTGTTCGGGTGAGGCCGCGACGAAGAAGAGCTTGACAAAGTGCTTAGCGTCCGCCTCGCGCAGTCGCCGCATCTTCTTCACGCTCACAACGCTCTCGTCCACGCTCGAGTGGAGCTCGAAGACGAGCATGCTGCCTGGCACGGGCTGGTGCGGGTGCCAGCCCTTCGAGTGCCACTGCAGACTGCCGAAGACCGCACGATGCTGTCAGAACACTGCCTCCAGTTCAAGTGAACACTGGCGGCAACGTACCGCAAGAGGTGGCGCACGTAGAGCAGGTTGATGTCGTGCGCCGCGTAGTACAGGAACTGGTTGTCCGGTGGCTGCAGAAGGCGCGGCCCCTCGCCCTCCGCGGTCGGGAGCGGCGTCCCCATGACGTTCTGCTCGAAGCTCGCAGTGAGGTGCGCGAGCAGCGTCGCGCCGAAGCTCGCCGAGTTCACCTCGTTCGTGATGAGATCCATGTGCGCCTGGTCGTCACAGTGAGTGAGCGAGTCGCGGAGCTCATCGTCACGAGTGCGGCTTTCGCGACGCGCACCTTGTGGACCCGCGAGAGCTTGAGCACCTGCTCGAAGCTCAGGTTCCCCGGCAGCGTCATGTTGTTGAGGCTCTGGAGCAGCCAGAACTCGGAGAAGTAGTTCGCCGTCGACATCGTGTCGAGCCACGGCTCGTAGAACGCGCCGTTCCAGCGCGACGGCACGTCGAACAAGCCGCAGGACTCAGATCCGCTGCTGCCCTCGTTGTCCTCCTCGTCGTCGGCCTCCCCATCCTTGTCGCTTTCGCTGCTGGCAGCGCACACGGAGGGTGCGCAGCACTGGAGGATGTCGTCGATCTGCGCGATCTCGTCGCGGATCTCCTGCACCAGGTAGCGCGTGTCGTTCGCGCCTATGATGCCCTCGTACACTGCAGCAGCCACAACACGACACACACGCGACCAGGATCAGCGCTGGGTGCGAGCAGCCCCGACGATGGAGCAGCACGCACCCGACTTGGAGCACACGGGGCAGTTCGCCGTCGGGTCTTGGCCCTGCTCGAAGAGCAGCCGCGTCTGCGCTGTGATCGGCACCACGTCCTTGCACTGCGGGTGCAAGCCGCTCAGGAACGCCTGCGCCGTGAGCTGCGCGCGACGCGCAAATG
Organism: Globisporangium cystogenes; assembly: GCA_023334215.1. Taxonomy (NCBI): domain Eukaryota; phylum Oomycota; class Peronosporomycetes; order Pythiales; family Pythiaceae; genus Globisporangium; species Globisporangium cystogenes. Next base: position 1,896 of record JAASGM010000812.1, read on the forward strand.
AGGGCGACTCGTCAGACCAGCCGCACAGACTCCGGGAGATCAGCTCAAGAGCTCCGCCGCACGTTGTCGCGCTGGTTCGCGTCCGCGTACGAGAACGTCTTGTCGCACTTGGCGTCCACGAAGTCCGCGTACAGGTGCTCGCGGAAGTACTGAGACGGCAGTGCAGGTAGAGTCAGCACCGAGCGAGCAGCCGATAGCCAACGGACTGAATGAATCACCACCTCGCCCATGAGCTTGACGACGTTGAAGCCGTGCTTCGTGAGCTTCGGGGACACGGTCGCCGCCGGGTCGTCGCCGCTCTCGGCTGTGCCCCAGCTCACGGCGTCCAGCGGCAGCTCCAGGCGCGGGTTTCGCGCGTACTTGCTGAGCGTCGCGCGCGTCGGCAGCTCCTCGCCGAGCCCGTAGGGTCCGCGCACGCCGTGGCGCGAGAGCACGATCACCTGCGCGTCATCCGCGTGCTGAGTGCCGATAGCACGGAGGGCACGAGGGAGACTCCTCTCACACGAAGAGGGTTACCTGGCGCAGTTGGGACGAGGCGCTCGCATCATGCGACGCGGCGAGCAGCGCCACGAGCGCAGCGACGGCACCGACACGCATTCTATGAGCAGCTCGGTGTTCGTACGCAGGCGAAGGGCGATCCGTCTCTCAAAAAAGAGGAAGGATGCTATCGTACAGTGCTGGTCGCATAAGGTACGGTTCTGTGTGGACCACCTCGATCTCGTGTGACCATACCACTGCAACTTGAGTTGAAGTGCGCATGGTGCAACTTCCCCTCAAGGCGATCGATCCGTGGTGTCGAAGCGCGGAGCCCACACGCGGAGACCCTTCTTCTCGCCTGCACGCACGAGCGTCTACCTGCGCGTTGTATGTGTGTGGTGTGAGATCGGAGGCCCAAATGCACCTTTAAGGTGAAAGGGTGAACTCGGCGCGGTGGTGATGACGAGGAGGAGGGTCTCTGCGGCGTCGACGCCTACGTCGACACCGATCAACGTCGAGCAAGCGGACGAGCGACTGACCATGCAAGCGAGCGGTCAAACTGATTGTGCGTCCATTTGTGCGGAGACATCCACACGTTCGCCTCCCTCGTCAAGCGAGCACCGTGATCGACCGCGCCGTGATCCACTGCGGTGATACGGAGGACGCGCTGCAACCCCCAAAGCGGTGGCGCTGCACGGAAGGTGGCGCTGATTCCCCACCGCGTGAGCACCGAGAGCGTGAGCGAGCGCCGCGCGCTGCTCCACCACCGACCTCGCGATGTGAGATGTCGGGTCTACCAAATCAGACATTCAATCAGAACTGCGCCTGAATAACATGGCTCTCCTCTCGCTTGTCGGTCCGTGCAGGTGGTCTCGCTCGTGCTCGTGACGTCGGCGGCTCACTTGAGCGCGCGTGAGAGAGAGCAAGAAGAGGGTCTTTGGAGAAGAAAGGTGCTCGCTTTGATGCGGCATACGAGCGCAGAGACCACATGCGAGCCGCGGTTGCTGAACAGCCGTGAACCTTTGCGGGTGCTCGTGTGGCCAGCAGATACATGTACACAAGATACACCTCCAGAGTTGCGAACAAGCGAACGGATCCCGTTCACTGCGTCTCCACCGCACGAACTTTCGCTCTGGATCGACAGACTTTCTCGCGGAGCACCTTCGTGGCGCTGCCTGACACGAGATTGGGAAGGTGAGCTGTCTCGCCCGCCTTGACACGATGAGCGTGCACAAACTCGAGTGCAGCGTTGACAGCAGCATGCTCTGGTCGAAGTTGGTGTCGTCGGTGCAATCTTGGCGCCTCGAAAGCAAGCGTCGCCGCCTTTGGTTGCACACCCACACGGGCGTTGCCAGCAAGCAGCTCCGCAGAGCGAACATGTCAAGCGCAGGACGACAGCGCGCGTGAACAAAGCAAACGGCTTGTATCGCTTCCTGATATACAGCGCTTGCTCTGGGGCTCGATAAGCGCTGTCGGCGCCTTTCACGACCGCGAGATCGGTTGGCGAGCAGAGCAAGCAGCACGGAGTAACCAGCCAGCATTTCGAGAGCGAGCTCTGGACGACCAGAGTCATGCGTTGGGACAACCGGTGCCAACAAAAATCTCACCGATTTTTGACTGAAATAAAGTATGTCCCAGGCAAAGGAACCAGCCAAAAAATACTCAACGCAGACACAGTTCGCGGTTTGTTCACGTGTGTGTGTGTGTTTGTGTGCGTGTCGACTCGAGTGTGCGTGATGCACGGCCGACACCAATCTTGAAAGGTTGGGCCGCTCGCAGCCAGCGAGTCCAACGGACGACGACTGCTAGAGCACGAGGCTCTGCTGTTTCTGGCAACAACTTGCTGCTGGCTCGGAACGCTCGGATCGATCGGCAAGACCACAGGACGCGTAACCCGGCACCGAGTTCGCGAGACGCCACAAAATCGATGTGTGGTTCCCCTTCCCCTATCGCGCGCAGAGACGGGGCGTGGGTGGGACCTCTCGCCCCATACTGGAACCAAGAGAACCAAAGTGACTTTTTGTGTGTGAAACACAAACCGCGACGACAACCAAGAAGCCTCCCCATTTCCGCATTTGCCGCGTGCTGGTGATGAACGTGTTCGGGTGCACCAGCAGCAGCAGTAGCAGCAGCAGCCACTCGCCGGTGCTCATGCCCTCCGTCGCCAACACCGCTGGTGGCTCCATCTCCTGCGTGCGGCCGTTCGCCGCCAGCAGCCTGCTGCTCAAGCGCGTGCGCGCCGCGCCGCCTCCCGCCGCCCTCGCGCCGCTGCCGTTCGCCTCCAGCGCCGCCGACCCCGCGAGCAGCTGCCAGCTGAAAGTGGCCAAGCGCCAGTTCGGCTCCTCGCCGCGCGCGGACGCCACGCGCGCGGGCTCGGACGTTGTATCCATCCTGTCATCGCGTCAGCGCCCGTCGCTCAGCCCGCTCACATTCGCGGCGAAGCTGCAGCAGCAGCAGCAGCACCAAGCGACGACGACGATGATCACTCTGAAGACGAAGAAGAGCGGCCGCAAGCTGCCGTCGTGGCCGGTTGTCACGAGCTGCGACAACGTGCGCAACGCAATCACGTTCCTGCAGACGTCGCGGCAGCACGCGATGGCGCTGATGCTGCAGAACCACTGGGACCGCGCGGTCGGCGTGCTCGAGAAGATCGAGAAGGCCACCGAGTCGGTCTGCCTGCAGCGGCGCAAGGTCGTGATCCAGCAGGCGAACGCGCAGCTCGAGCTCGCGGCGCAGATCGACGACCTCGGGCTCAGTGACGACGAGCTCGCGGCCATCACCCAGAACTTCGCCGTCGGCGTCGCGCCGGCCGAGCAGCCGCGCCGCCGCTGCGTGCGCTTCAGCGATCACGTGAGCGTGGCGGTCGCGGATGAGATGGACCGGTCGTCGCCGGAGCTGCCAGCGGCCGCGCGCGAAGAAGTGTTCGTGCTGCGCGCGTCGCGCGCGATCCCGCAGCAGAACCTGTCGGAGTTCTGGTGATCGCAGCCAGTTCGTCCCCACACCGCTTCCCCCCATAGAGACCCCCCAGCCAACCAGCCAGCCAGCCAGCCGATAGAGAGCAACCCGCCTGGAGGCAGAGAGCGGCGCCGGAACGCACGGCGCGCGCGCTCTTCTCCAGATTTTGCCCACCCCCGACCCCACTTACCGACGCCAGCAGCGCCGAGTATTTATCACCCCACCCCACCCCACACACAGCCGCAAGAGGCACCTCGTGTACCATAGAGCGAATACAAGTCGCCATCTCCTCTCTTTCGGGTCTCGTGTTGCGTTCCTGTCAAACTGGCAAACACCTGAACGCGCTTGTGTTCCGCGTGACGCCTCTCGCGACTCTCGGGATGGTCATCCGCAGCAACAGGTCGCGACTCGCGACTCCAGTCAGAATCCGTGGGCTGCCGCGTCGTCGCACCAGAAAAGTGCACGCCCTCCCCCCCTTTCCTATCTGGGCGCGTCAACCCGCAAGCAGCAAGCAGCGCAGGCTTCTCCTCCGATCTCCACGAGTTCAGACCTCATCATGCCTTTTCCCCCAAGCCTTCCGTCGATTTTCAGATAATATCCTTTCCAGTCTGCAATCTGCAGCCGGCTGGTCACCCATCCTTCACCCACCCGCTCACCCAGCAGCTCCGCAGAACTCCGCAGGCGCCTCCATGCTCAGCGACGCCGCGCTCTACCAGGCGGCCGCGCACCCGGAGAAGGCGCGGCTGCTCTTCAACACGCAGCTGCACCAGGCGCTGCAGAGCATCGCGCGCAGCCGCGAGCTCGTGCCGAGCGGGATCGGCGGCGGCAGCGCGGGGCTCGCGGCGCCCGAGCCGTTCGCGTTCGGCGTCCGCGGCGTCGCCCACGGGGCCCCGCGCGCGACGGAGCTCAACGGCTGGGACCTCGAGAAGAAGATGGTGGCGCTGCAGGAGGTCTGCGAGCTGCTGCAGCGGCCCTTCTTCTTCTACGCCGACTGGGCCACGGCCGCCGCCGCGAGCGCGCGCGGCGCGCCGGCGACGCTCGAGAAGCGCGTCAACTCGCTGCTCTACGTCAGCAAGACGCTGCCGCTGCAGCTCGGGCAGACGACGCTGCTGGACCTCTGGTGCGTGTGTCGTTGGCGCGTGAGGAGGGATGGAAGACCGCGAGACACTCACCAACTCGCGCAGGGACTACGTGATGGACATGTGCGACCACGTGCCCGTGCGCAACCGCTGCCGCGCGCTCTACCTGCACGTCGCAGTGTGCATCTGCCGCCGAGCCGAGTTCATCGAAGGCTACGAGCTCGACGGCGAGCGCGTCCACGTCGCGGAGCACGGTGCGTGCGACGATGTGGCGGCGTCCGAGAGAGCTGCTGAGTGTGCGACTCACCACGTGCACGTGGCTGCCACTGTGCGTCAGTGAGCGAGCGATACCACAGGCTGCTCGTCCGCTGCGTGCAGTTCTCGGCCGTGAAGCTCGCCAAGTCGCGCTTCCTCTCGGACGACCACAAGCTCTTCATCGCGCACATGTACGCGGCGCTCTTCTTCCGCTTCCCGTGCTCCACGCCCAAGCTGCTCGCCGCCGTGCTCGACACGACCGCGACCCTCGAGCGCTCGGAGGCCGACGAGGACGAGAACCCGGCGGCGCAGAGCCGCTCGCCGCCCATGTCGCCGTCGCGGCTGCCGCGCCTGCACGTGTCGGCGGCGGCTGCCAGCGTGAACTCGGCGAAGCGGCCGCGTCGGAGGTCGACGCTGCACGGTTACCGCAGTCCGCGCGGCCACTGCCGCCACTGGAACGCGCTGGACGCGGACGGCGAAGACGCGCTCGGCGTAGCGGAGGAGGAGCGCGGGGGCGGCGACCGGGCCAGTCGGATCGCGCGTGCGAGGCAGGAAGTGTACGAGGCGTTCGTGGCATACAAGGCGACCCGCGGCACGAACGACCTGCTCAGCGGGAGCCACCAGGCTCCGTTCAAGAAGGGCGTGCGGTCGGCCGATGCGTCTCTCGAGCTGGCGTTCCAGCAGGTGCGTTGCGGCTCGGGTGGCTCGGGCGGTCTGTCTGATGCGGTGAGGCTGACGCGGCAGCGCCGCAGATGATGGAGGCGACGAGCGAGCAGCAGGAAGCGCAGTTCTTCGACCAGCTGCCGCTGCTGTACCTCGGGAATGTGACGGAGCCCGCCGCGCTCGCGTCGCTGGGCGTGACGAAGGAGGAACTTCTCGACGAGCTCCTGGAGCCGTTCGTCGACCGCTTGACGACTCCGGGGCGAGACGACTTGACCGCCGTGACGTTCGTCTCGGCGTTCTTGGGCGACGTGAGTTCGTGGTGCGCGCACCGGAGAGAGAGCGGCTCGCCACCGGAGGACGGAGACGGTGGCAGCGCTGCTGGGATCTTGTGGCACTGCGTCCCGGGCTACTTCTCGGTCGTCCGGCTCTTCGTGGCGGTGTTCCAGCTCATGTGCCAGCGGCGTCCGCGGATGGCGGCGGTGCAGCCTGCGCCGGCGTCGGTCGGCCGCGTGCTGTCGATCATCGAAGGGAGCAAGAGCCGCGGGCCGGCAGACCCGTGGCTCTCATACTGGTCCGCGCGGGAGGTGGAGACCGTGCTGGAGGCCGCGGGCGAGGTGCTCAAGAACGAGTACCTCGCGAACGTGCTCGTCAAGATCGTGCTCGAGACGACCAACATGCACGACCCGATGAGCGTCAACTACTCGTTCGGGATCCTCCAGCGCGTGCTCGAGACCGCGGCCAAGAGCGCGTCGAGCCGCTCGCTGGCGCTCCCGCCGCCGGCCGCGAACCCGGCGTCGGCGCGCAGGGCCTCGCGCTCGTGGCACCGACTCTCGGACAAGTTCGACGACGAGTACTTCATCGGCGTGATGCGGCGCGCGCTGCAGTCCGCGCATGTGCAGATCCTGCTCAAGGTGCTCACGTGCCTGTACAACTCGATCGGTGCGTCCATGCGCTTGCAGCTGACTGCTTGTCCGCCTGCCGTGCTGACGTGCTGATGTGTGTCGGTGCGCCGGCAGATCTGCTGCCTGCGAACGTGCGCAAGCGCCTGATCGGAGAGATGATCTTGCGCGAGAACTTCTTCCGCTTCTTCATGCACTGGAACGAAGAGGTGCGTGTGTGACGCGCGAGTCTTCCCCATCGCCATCGCACGAGCGAACGCAGCCTCACTGGTGTCGCTTGCGCTGCGCCAGATCCGCAAGATCTTCTGCTACATCGTCGTGTTCAAGACGTCGATCTCGAACCGCCTGGACCTACCGTGCGCCACGGACCGCATCCTGCTCGCGCACAGCCCGTTCTTCGAGTCGACTGGCGTGGCGTCGGCGCCTGCGTCGTCGTCGTCGTCCTCGTCGTCCTCGCCGCTGTCCGTGTCGTCGCCGTCGTCGTTCGGGTACTGGACGCACCTGAGCGACATGGCGCAGTCGATGCTCCGGTCCAGCGGCGTGGGCTTGGCGAGCGAGATGGGAGCCGAGAAGAAGGGGGCGAGCGCGCTCAAGCGCCTCGTCGCGTGGGACTGCAACGTGCGGCTGCGCAAGAACCGCGGCGGCGCGCACGACGTGCTCTTCCGCGACTCGCTCGTGAACGACGAGCTCTCGGTCGACCTCTCGATCGGCAGCAAGCTCGACGCGCTCTTCAAGATGCTCGCCGACCAGATGAACCAGCACAAGAGCTACTTCCCGCGCTCGCTCGAGGCGTACGTCGAGCGCGGGCTCGCGCAGTACGTGGCGGTGCTCTGGGAGTACTACGAAGCGGCGTTCGGGACCCCGAGCGCGACGCCGACCGCGCCGATGCTCGCGTTCACGATCTCGACGCCGGTGTTCACGGACTAGCGCACTTACATGTTTATTTACTTCCATCGTGGACGTCGCGGCGCCGCCTCCCGCGTGAGTCCGTCGAGTAGCTGGCTACACCTGGGCGTACACGCTCAGGTCCTGGAACATCTCCTTGGCGCTGTACACAGTCACAGTCGCGCCGGCTGCCCGCAAGACCCACACGAGCGACACAAGACGCAGAAGCGTCAGCGGACGTGCCGTTCGCGAGGCCGCCGGAGGAAGAGAAGGAGCGGGTACCGTAGAGCGGCTCGGTCGTGAACATGCGCAGCTCGCCGTTGCGCACGCGCTTCCACTCGCGCTTGCGGCGCTCGAAGAGGTGCTCGTGCTCCCGCTTGTCTGCCGTGCGACCTGCAGCAGCGTTCAGCGGTGAGCGGCCAGCTGAGGAGAGACGAGACGAGAGCCGAGAGCGACACAGAGCGACGCACTCGGGTGCTCCTGCTTCCGCTTGTGCGTCGTGCGGCACGAGTTCTTCTGCTCGGAGCGGACGCGTTCGTCAGTACGTCAGTCAGGTGAGTGGCGGTGACGAGCAGCAGGCGAGCGAGTGAGTGAGCGACGCGCACCGCGGCCGTTTGCTGCAGCTGCTTCCGACGCGCTTCGCGGTCCAGCGCCTGCTCCGCGAACGCCCTCAGCCACCACTGCGTCTCCCCCCAACGAGCAGCAGCGAGCGTCTCGTCAGCCCCCCTCCCAACTCCACGCGCGTCCATCGCAACGAGAGCGCGACGCACCCGCGCGTCCATAGGACGCAGCGCGTACTTGCGGCTCTTGATGTGCGCCTCGAGGAACGCGTCGTCGCGCAGCTGCTCGTGCTCGCCGCGGGTCAGCATCCCGTGCACGAACGCGCGCAGCGGCGCGTACACGCCGGTCGCGAGCTCCGGGCACTCGTCCAGCTCCATGAACTCGTGCACCTCGGTGCGCAGCTCGAGTGGCGCCACGCGGTCCGCGAGCTCGCCCTCCACCGTGACCGTGACCGTGTGCACGCCCGCCGCCTCGAAGTGCAGGTCCTGCACGTAGTAGACGCCGTTGCGGAAGCACGTGCCGACGCGGCTCGAGAAGATCTGCTTGTGCTCGTTGCGGATCGAGACGCACACGGCGCCGACCTGGCGCGACTTGAGCACGGCCGTCTTGCCGCCGCTCGTCGAGCCCACGAAGAAGCCGAGGTACCGGAACACGGCGTAACGCAGCGGGATGCGCGGCGGCAGCAGCTCCGACCACTGGTCTGCCACGGGGAAGAGCGCCACGCCGTCCGCCGCCGCTTTCGACTGCTTGCGCAGGTCCACGGGCTTCACGTGCTTCATGGTGCGTTCGGGAAGTGCCCTCGAGGCGGCGTGCTGGTGCGCGAGATGACTGCAGATGGCGGGATGGCAGCACGGACGTGTGGGCAGATGTGCAGATGTGCAGATGTGCGTGAGCGCTAGCAGAAGTTCACTCAGATTGATCTGAGGACAGATCCTCAGATTTGTTTGAAGGCCGATTGGTGCTCTGGAGACAATGTTTCAGATCTGGCAAAAAACGACTATATTAAGATCTAAGCTGTGATATAACTTATATCATATAATACATAATTAAAACTCAACTACGATTTCGTCACTATCGCGTAAAAACTAATGTCGAATGTGAAAACGTGTAATATTGTGTAATATTGTGTAATAATAATACTTTCGACATCGAACTTTGAGTGATATCTGATATCTAAAGCACCATTTCGCAGTTCAGGATCATCACCATCAAAGTCAGAAGCTGAAGCATGAGTGATTCGATTCAGTCTCACTACATCGACAGCCTTATGTTGTGTTTGTATTTCGTGTCACTGACCGCTCTTGACAGCTCGCACGCTTTCAAATACACTACCGCTTCTTTTTGGCCACATTAGGCGTCTCAACACATTACTTATTAGCAATATGCGAACTTGAAATGATACTCGACCGCAAATTGACGAATTGTAAACCGTGTGTGTGTATTAAAATACATGTCGCTCGTGAATCTGTTAGTTGAGCATGTTGAGGTCGTGGGTGACCTGCTGCAGCTGAGTAACAGTTGAATCTGCACTCGCAGCTGGATCCGCACTCGCAGATGTGTATGCGCCAGCATCCAGAATTTTTACTAAGATTGATCTGAGGACAGACAGATCCTCCGATTGGATATTTCTGGAAGAGTCAGCAAGCTTCAAGCAAAAAGCTGAAATTGCTCTTACTGATTGAGTTTTTGACGTAATACTCGATACTTATTGTCAAAACGATTATTATCCACCAATCTCAAATGTCAAAACGACTACTACAAAACAATCGACACTGGACATTTTTCATCGCAAATTCTAAAATATACAGATGTGTGAAAAAAGAAAATGTTGGACAAAATGTTATGTCGAAATATGTTTTCACGCAGTGACATACTTTAGAAAAAACAAACTTGTCCCTCACATCAGTAAATACAGATTAAGTAACGTTACTCGTAACTAGGGTGTGCAGATGGCATCCCGGCATCAGGATGGCGGGATGGCGTGGGCAGAAGAGTTTTGAGCTACTTCCTCATCATACCTTATACAACCAACACGTACCTTCTCTTTCAAATTTGGGCAAATGAATTGAATTATTTATTAAAAATATCCAGGATCGTGACATTTCGAACCAACCCTTGAAAAAACCCGCCTTCTTCTATGACATATCGACCCAACCAGACGGGTTGATTGACTGCAGACGGCGGCACGGACGGGCAGATGGCCACACGTGTGGGCAGATGCATTTTCGAAATTCCATTTTCAAATTTGACATCGCATCTAGAAGAGCATCAAGCGTGAATGTTATCAACACTGGATTTCTGACTCAACCAGGCCGGATCTGGCACTGTCGGTGTGCTTTGAACAATGAAATCCGCTAGTACGAGTTCAGGCATATGAAGCACATATATCGAAAGCATTTCGTCTCGCGGATTTGGTGGTATTGGCCGCACACAAATCGGCGCTCTCAATCACAAGATACACAGGCAAACGTGTCGTCATTCCCACCATTTCTCCTCCATTTAATATGAAATGTACAGGAGTATCAAATCAAAATATTCGGTTTAGGTCTTTAAATTCAAGTTTATGGAGCAAAAATGTCTTATGGTAGTGATGATTTGCATGTTTTATCCAGGCTGTCATAAAGAAGCCAATGATCGAATTCTATTTGATAGGATGGCTCCTGGTAATTCCCCACCCGCTGCCAGAGCTGAGTCCAACGTCCTGCTGCATGGGCGGGCGAGCTGCTCGCGGTTGTGGATCACGTCGTCGCTAACAGGTCGCGCCTCTGCTGAGCGGGATCCTCGGCGGCGCGCTGCAGCCGCGACCGCGTGTGTGTAATGGGATTCAGGCCGCCCGACTATCGCAAAGCGAACTGTCGGTTGGCACTGATCCCTTTGCTGAGGAAGCGTTTAGCGAAGAGTCTCACAGAGTGAGAACTGATCGCAGGTCCTGGCGAGGGTCTTGGGCCGTGAGGCTTGGAGAGAGGAGTGGAGGCGACTTGAATGGTAGAAGGTAAATTTGCAACTGAGGTTATCCTGTGTGATCCTTTTTGACCTGGCATGCGGCGCTACCCGCCGCAGCCCTACAAATGCACCCGAAGGGCTCCTAGAGGTTTTACTCTTAGAACCTCGTCGGCTTGGATAAACCTGAGGTTCAACCCATAGGCAGCCTGAGGTTCAACCCAAAG
>JAASGM010000813.1:0-12827 GCA_023334215.1 Globisporangium cystogenes
ACCCTCCGGCGAGTGAAGGTCTCCCCACTGAGACTTTTTTGATGGCCATGGAGACGACGTACGACAGCTGGGGGAGCGCGAGCGAACGCTTCGCGGACGGCGCGCTGTGCATCGGTGTGGACCTGGGCACCACCAACTCGTGTGCGTTATAAGCTCATCAGCTTGTATAGCACTGTAGTACAAACGCCGCGCCTAAGCCGACGTATGCGGCTGGCGCCAGGCGTGGGCGTGTGGCATGTCGAGCGCAAATACGTGAAGATCGTCAAGAGCGCGACGCACCGCGGCCGCACGACGCCGTCGGTCGTGCGCTTCGACCCGGAGAGCGAGCACCAGTGCGACGTCGGCGCCGACGCGGTGGCGCGCGAGACGCAGCCCGTGGGCAACACCATCCGCTCGATCAAGCGGCTCATGGGGCAGAAGTGAGCTCCTGGAGCTGCTCGTGGTGGAAGCAGTGCGTCATCAGTGCTGAGCGGGTTGCGTCCATGCGTGCGACAGGTACGCGAGCAAGGCGGTGGAGGTCGCCAAGGCGTTCGGGACGTACGCGGTCGTGCCGACGAAGCAGGGGAACGCCGCGGTGCAGGTCGTGCGCGCGCACAAGCGCGTGACCGTCGAGCCGGAGGAGGTCTCGGCGTGCATCCTCTCGGACCTGAAGGCGTCGGCCGAGGCGTACGTCGACGGCCAGCGGATCGACAACGTCGTGATCACGGTGCCGGCGTACTTTAACGACTCGCAGCGCAAGGCGACGATCACGAGCGCGTCCATGGCGGGCTTCAAGGCCATCCGGCTCCTGAACGAGCCGACGGCGGCGGCGATGGCGTACGGGCTCTTCGTCGCCGGCGCCAAGGTCGTCGTCGTGTTCGACTTTGGCGGCGGCACGCTCGACGTCTCGCTCATGAGCATCGACGACGGGCGCTTCGAGGTGCTCGGCATCGGCGGCGACACGAACCTCGGCGGAGAGGACCTGAACAACGTCATCACGGACCACTTGATCGAGCTCCTGCACAAGCACCACGACGTCGCACGTGCGGCGCTGTCGCTCGCCGACATGATCCAACTCAAGACCCAGGCGGAGCAGGCGAAGGTCGCGCTCTCGACCAGCGACAGCGCGGACATCGAGCTCCGCGGCGTCGCAGGAGTCGCGCGCTTCACGTACACGCTGACGCGCCACAAGTTTGAGCAGCTCGGCGAGAGCATCTGGAAGAAGTGCGTCGATCGGAGCGGCAGAGCCGTCGGCCGGATCGTCTGACGCCCACTTGCGTGTCCTTCGTCAGGTGTCTCCGCATCGTGAGCAGCGTGCTGCGAGAAGCCGAGGTCGAGGTCGCCGACATCGACGAGGTCGTGATGGTCGGCGGGTCCACACGGATCCCGATCCTGCGCACGAAGGTCTCGGACTTCTTCCTCGGCAAGGTGCGTCGCTCGCGTCGACCGTCTCTCGTCCGCAGCTCGTCGAGTCTCTCACACGTCGCCAGGAACTGTGCATGTCGGTGAACGCGGACGAGGTCGTGTGCGAGGGAGCTGCGATCCAGGCGGCGATCCTGAGCGGCATGGACCGCCGCGTCTTCCGCGACGTGCTGATGATGGACGTGATCCCGCTGCCGATCGGGCTCGAGACCGCGGACGGATCGATGGAGGTGGTCATCCCCAAGAACTCGCGCATCCCGGTGTCGTTGACCAAGTACTTCGAGACGTTCGAGGACGCCCAGCGCGGCCTCACGGTCGAGGTGTACGAGGGCGAGAGCGACGTCGCAAAGGAGAACGACCACATCTGCTACTTCAACTTCGTGCTGCCTCGCGACAAGGTCGGCAAGGCCGGCGAGTTCGCGCACCCGGTGACGTTCACGATGAACGCGAGCGGCGTGCTGCAGGTGCAAGCTGGGATCCACCACGACTCGGAGGAGAAGCCCATGTCGACCGCCGCGATCTACGTCATGGCCGCCTACATCGCGGCGCTCTTCGCCTTCTACGTCTTCTTCCGAGTCTACTTCGCGCCAGAGAGAGACATCACGCTGACGACGTAGTCGCGTGAGAGTTATCCTGGCACTTACATCACACGGTGCTAGAGGGGTTAAACATGTAGTTCTTGATCTCTTGACTGCCAGCATACGCTTCGATTCGACTTGTCTCTCGTCCCGCCCTCGACTACTCTCAACACGCTCGGACTCGGCCCAGTAAAAAGTCAAGGACGTGATCGCACTTGTGGTAGCGCGTGATGAACTCCAAGTCGACGTGTTCTGGGAAGTTCGCGCACAGCCACTGGAAGACCTCGAACTGCTCGGTCCTGATAGCTTCCCCAAGGGTATAAGTCGTGCAGTGCATGAAGTTCTTCTCCTTCAGGAACAAGAGCTTCTCGAACGCGCCATAGCTGATTGCAATCCCCAGCGCAGACTGCGTGTGCTCGCGGTAGCCGTGATCGTACAACCACTGGAGCATGCGGGGTGAGATGGCGTCATCGAGCGCTTTGGCCGAGCAGCCTTCGCTTCGGTTGTTGTTCAGCCATTCCACCACATCGAGATGGTCGTGTTGCGCGGCGAAGTCCATCGCTCTTTGTCGTGCAGCCCTCCGTCCGGTGCGCGTGAAGCCACTTCACGATTTCAAGATGGCCCATAAGTGCCGCGGCATCCATAGCATACTGCGTGCATCCTTCCGAGCGATGCGAGTGGAGCCACTGCACGATCTCCAAGTGCCCGTACCGCGCAGCGAGATCCATCGCCTTTGTCGTGCATCCCTCCGTTCGATGCTCGTGAAACACTGCACAAGCTCGAGGTAACCGAACTGAGCAGCCAGGTCCATCGCTTGTCTCGTGCAACCTTCTGTTCGATTCGCATGAAGCCACTTCACGACCTCCAAGTGTCCATTCTTCGCAGCTTCATCCATCACATATGTCGTCCACAAAGCGTTGGGTGTGTTCTCGTGGATCCACTTGATGATCTCCAAGTGGCCGGCGCCAGCAGCGTCAACTGCATAACCGTGGCTCTGCTGCGTCCACCCAAGCGTGTGCACCAACTTGAACATCTCCAGGTCGCCGCTCGTCGCACTGGAGTGGAGGCTAAGATAACCGCTACCGCGCAAGTCGTAGCCGCGGTCGACGAGGAACTTGGCGATCTCAAGGTGGCCCTCCATAATCGCGCACTCCAACGCAGTTCCTCGTCGCTTACACCCCAGCTCGTGGAGCCACCGCACGACGGCGAGGCTGCCACTGAGAGCAGCCTTACTGAGCAAATCTACCATGTCGTAGCGTTTCGCACGCTGGTGGCGCACGAGGACGAGGTGTAGGACCGCGATGTGCCCGCCTTGGATCGCTTTCTCCAAGTTCAGATCCAACGTCGGGTACGCCTCGAGGAACCACTCGAGCATGCGCGCTCTCCCGAGCGCGACCGCTTCGACCATCGCTTTGATCGGGACGACCGCCGGGCAGTACTCGACGCAGATCCAGCGCGCGACATCGAGGTCGTCGTTGACTACTGTAGCGAGCAGCCCCTTCGCCGCCAGGAACGCGAAGTAGAACGGGTCCACAGATGGCGTCGAGCTTCCCTTCGCTTGCAGCGCCTCGTGCGTCGCGAATCGCTTCAGCATCCGCACACTGAAGCCGCTCTCGCATGCGAGAGCGCTGGAACGTCCAACGGTCAGACACCACGCCCTCCAGGAACGCGGTCACGAAGCTCGCGATGTGCGGCAGCGCGTCGAGTGTCGCGACTTTCTGGCCGCGGAGCACGACTGCGACGCTCGTCAGAGGCTCAAGCTGCTGCTCCTGGAGCGCATGGGTCGTGGGAACGCACACCATCGTTGTTCTTGCTGTGTTTGCTTCGGCGGCGACGGAATGCGAACGGACCGTTTGATGCTCTGGCACCAACGGCGATGAAATCGTGGATTCGGTGGATTGAGAGCTCAAGACCCGCTCACAGCACGTCGTGTTTCTTTGCGAGAAGCGCCGACGAAGAACCCGCCACAAACGCGTTGAGGCGACTCCAGCGACCTGCGCTGTCGGGCTCGGAAGTCTCGTTGACTCGGTCTTGTAGCTCGGGGTGGTACTCGTAGAGCAGATCGACTGCGGTGGCCGCCGTCTCCAGCCGCTTCTCTTCGACCCTGCAGTTCGTGCAAGACACAAGAAAGACCGTGAGTTAGTTGCGAAATGGAATCAGCAAGCGCTCGCGAGTGGAAAAGATCTCGCACAGAAGCCCGACGACGCGATCGACGCTGCCAGTCGCTGCCAGGAACTCGATGAAGTCCTGCTCGAACGGAGTGTTCAGGATCTCACTGTACGCCTCTCGATGCTTCGCCTCGCTGAACGCGCATTGCACTAGTCGCAGCTGCTCCGCGAACTCGCTGTCCGAGTCGAGATCCGCGTCGCCGTGATGAAGTAGGCACGAAGTATCTTGCAGCTCGCGCAAGACGGACACGAACGCGCCTGCCTGGATGATCCGCATCAACGCTTCGAGTCGGGTACTCGGTTTCGGGATGAGCATCGCGCAGCGAACCGCAAAGCCGTACAAGTCCAACTGACGAAGGATCGCAGCGCCGTTCGCTTCGCTTTGCGCTCGTTCGGAGAGGTTCCGCAGCTGGACCACGAACGCTGTGACGTCGATCTGGTCGAGGAACGGACACTTCTGGAGCAAGACAGCCATGCGTTCCAGCTCTGCGCGGACAGTGTCGACCTGGAACCCGTTGAACTGCATCTTGTCCGGGTCCATGGGTGTAGTAGACATAGTTGAGTCCTCTCGACGCTCCGAGGAGAAGAGATCACCAAGTTCCACAGCTATGCTAAGCTGCATCGGCTCGTTCTTCGTACTGCTCAGTCGAATCAGCGGCTCCAGCAGAGCGAATTCCCAAATCTGCTTGCCGTTCTCGAGTCCTCGCACGAAAGGCTGCTTGCTGAGCAGCTCTAGGGTTCTCGACAACGATCGCGCCATCTTCAACTTCTTCATGCCGCACAGCACGTTATCCCATAACTCGATCGAGCGAACGTCGAAGTCGAGCATGACCCGACTCGCGCAACGCAACACCCACGGCTGCTGCATCGAGTACTGCCGAAGCAAACTGCGCACGACGGCTTCTTTGTCGGTCCTGAGCAAGTACGCGATGTCGTGCGGCACACGGCGCTCTTCGAAGCATACCATGTGCGAGCAGTGGCGAGCGTAGTTTGCGATCTCCCTGAAAAACGATGCAGCGTTTGGGAGCTGGTACTTGGATGTGACGACGCTCGCTGCCGCGGAAGGGTTCAGCTGAACAAGCCGTAGCGCCACTTGAAGTGCGCGCGACTTTGCTCGAAACGTGACGCCGGCTCTCGGTTTCGCATCCTTGGCGAAGCGAATGAGAAACTCAAAGAGCTCCTCGCCTCCAGATCGACCAGGCTCTTGAATGTATCGCGCGGCGACGAACACGAGTCTCTTGATGTACTCTTCGTCCTTGCGCGCCATCGTCTCGCTCTCCAGTGGCTCGAAGATGCACTCGTCGGAAGGAGTCCGACTGACGCGAAGAACGGCGTCTTTGACCAGCCACTCATTCACCAGTTCGCGACGAACTTTGTGGGCCGACGTGTCGAAGATCGCTTCAAGCTCATCGATCACTCTGTGCAGCGACTCGCGATTGAGCTCGTACGCCAGCAACGAAAAGCGACGGTACAGCTCAGCGAGTAGCTCTGCTGGCTGTCCGACCAGCTGGAGCAGCCCCGGCATAATGCCGTCAGCTCGCGTGGAGCCCGCCACACCAGCGCGTTCGTCAAAGACTGTCGCTCGCAGAAGCAGCTCGACTTTCACCCGCAGGATCTTGGATTCGAGCCGAGAAAGAGCCTCGGCTCCTGTGAAAGTTTGCCTCCCGGAGCTGCGCTGCGGCTTCGAATCTTGAACAAAGTCGGTGCTGCCCAGTCGCGCGGAGACCAGCGCAAACTCCATGGCTTTCAGCTTCTCTTCACCTAACGGAAAGTTCTCTGCGAGCCACTCGCCTGCTGTGACCTTGTTCTCGGTCTCGGTCAGTCGAGAGAGTATCTCGTGAAACAGATCGAACTGCGGGACTGGGTCGTGAGCCTCCACGTGAGACTCTTCAGCCGTCTCCGCTCCAGATCGGAAGTACCGCTGGACCAAGTTCTTGAGCAGCAGCATCTGGAGCTCGTCGGTTTGAAGGCGAAGTGGACCTGCGAGATCGAGCAGCGACTCGAAATTGTCTTTGCTCAGAAGCTGCGAGAGCACGTCGCGCGGCTTCGCGATCAGGTCGTGGAACGACACTTGTCCGGGCAGGTGTACATCGAGCTTCTTTGAGACACCCCGTTCAGCTTCGCCTTCGACTGGCGTTGTCTTCTGTGCTTGCATCGCCGTGTAGACTTGCAAGATGTGAAGCACCTCGATGCGCCGTTCCACTTCGTCTCGGTCCGGGTAGTTGGTGTTCTCGAGCAGGAGACGAAACACGAACATCAGTCGGTTGTAGTCGACTCCAGATATCTTCGGGACGCTCTTGAGCAGCAACGCTACCAGATGCTGCTCGTGAATGTCCTCCAGCACGCCGACGATCTTGTCTTGGTACTCAAGGTCTACAATCGCGTCGCCTCTCTGCAGCAACAGCGCCTCAACGTACGCGAGCGACGAGAAGTTGTCGTCGATCTGGTAATGCCGCGCGAACTCGAGCACCGTGTAAAAGTCGAAGTTGCTCTTGACGATCAGTGCCGGCACAAGGCGGCGGATGTATGCGAGGTCTCGTCGCTCGCTCTGGAACGCTTTGTGGTCGCACTCGATCCCGAGGAGGTTCAGGTAGTGCCACCAACGCGCATTGCCCTCGAGCTCGACACACTGGTGGAGAAAAGCGATCTGCTGCCAGGCTCGAGCCGCGTCCGATCCGATGAGCGCGAGCTGCTGAAAGCGATGGAAGTCCTTCGCGACGTTCTCTCGCGATATCTGCTTCTTGAACGCGCTGAACGCGTCGACTTGCTCGAGCGTTAGCATCAGGCTGGAAGAAAACAACAGACAAGAGCAACACACGTGAGCTCAGAGACGGCGCATGCTTTCGTATCAAGCGAACGCACCCAAGGGCGAAAAAACTGTCGATCTCTTGGGACTGGAACACTGTGGAGAGAAGCTTTGCCACTTGAGACTGGACGACGCTGATTGCGTCCTCCGGGAGGACGCGCATCGACAGCAGCACCTTGAGACTGAGCAAGTCAGCGCTGTTCTCGACGAGGAAAGACACGTAGCGCTTGGACGGGACGAGGTCTTCTCGAGTATCAGCAGTGACAAGAGTCTTGTGCTCCGCGATCGCAAAGCGAGTGGCACGCCGCATGGCTTCAGCGACGGGGAGCACGCAGGCATCGCCTCGGAACCACCTCCCATACAGCTTCCACTCCCCCCGCGTGTCATCTGTTTGCGCATCGTCGCCACGATTGTCGAGCTGTGTGAATCCGAGTGCGTCGTCCAGCAATGCCGCATTCTTCAACAGCACAAACGTCTCTTCGAACGACGACATCTCGCACACGCAGATCGAGTATCGAAGAAGCTCGAGCGAGTACCTCGGCGCATGCGTCCGCGCGAGCTGCGATGGGGTCTGGAGATGCCGAGGCGTTCTTGACAGAGCGTAGACCTTGTCGATGTTCGCCGCAGTGTACCACGAAATGGAAGCCGATATCTGCCGCAACATCTCTGCTGCATCGGACGCCGGCTCCAGAGAAGGACACAACTGATTCCGCCGTCCACTTGAGAGTTCACCGAACTTTGCTCGTGCTGACTCGCCACGCCGACGAGAAAACAAATCTCGAGCAATGCGAACCGCTGGCACGACGTATCCGTTCTGGGCAGCGAGCTGAGCCGTCATCGATCTGTACACGATCGATGGAACGCCGACGCTTGACGCGAACCGAGCGAGTTTGACACCATACTGCGCCTTGCGTTCGTCTTGTTGCTCTTCTTCACGCTTCGTGAATGTCGGTTGTGGCGATCCGCTGTTCTGACGCGCCTTCTTCGAACTCTCCCCGCCACTTGATGTCGCTGCGCGCTTCTTGCCTTTGCCACGAGGGACCGACGCTTGTGCTTGCTGCACAGCCTCAGAGGGATCATCTGCAGCGCCGCCAAATAGAATATCTGGCTTGAACAGCCGCTTTACTGTTGCCTCCACTCGGTCAGGATCTCGCAGAGTTGATACGGAAAGCAGCACGTGGTGATCGGCTTCGATGCGCCGCAATGTCTGGAGATCTGCTAGCAGCTTCTCGTTCAGGACGAAGTCAGCACTCGCGATATACGATTGCACGCCTTCGTTTCTCGTCGAGATCGCGCACTCGTGAAGTGACTGCACCTCCGGAAGGAACGCCGCCACGAGCGCCACCAGCATGCCCAACACAAACGATCCCGGCTCGTCGTCTTTGAAAATCTTCGTGTCCATGATGGGGTCGCGATCAGGCGAAGAAAGGGTTCCGCTTGAAGCACTCTGCTGCTCTTCGTCATCCAGCAGCGTCAGCCCAAACTCCACGACCTCCTCCATCAGCGACACTAACACCATCGTGGATGTCACAGCGTCCTTCCTCTTCTTCACGTGAGTCAAGGCGTCCACCGCTCTTGTCACCCGCCAAGCAATCTCCGCATCGATGTTCGTTGCGACGGTCGGCGGGAACGACAGCAAGTTCTCGATGAAGAGAACAGCAGCTCGATCACAGCGCAGGTGGTTGAACGCGTCGACCAGTCGCATCGCATCCTCCAAAGCGGATGGCCGAGCGAATTGGCCGAGGATATGTCCGAGGAGGCGAGACGCGTCGCGAGAGTTGGCGATGTTGAAGTGCTTGACTCCGTACGCTATCAGCATGTCCTGAATCTCCATGAGCCGAAAGTGCTCTTGGATCTCGATACTGCGAACACTCTCCCAAGCCAGAGCCGTCCGCTGCGCGTACACTTTCAGTTGATCAGAGTACGGCGGCAGAACCGAGCGGAAAAGCGCCAACGCAGCTTCAGCGCGAGTGTCAACACTCTCGATCGAGTCCAGCACCACGATCGCCCGCGCCTCTTCGACTGCGGACTGCGGACTTCGGATCGACTCGGCGATCTCGGCCACGTACTCCGCCATCACTGTGTCCGCTTGAGCCTTGCAGAAAACCAGGTACTTCTTCACGTGCTGCTCGATGTCTTCACGCAGCTTCTCTGGTGATTGAGCGCGATCCATCATGCTCATCGCAATCGACGACGGCGTCTCATCCAGGAACAACTGGAACGAGATCTTGAACTGGTGTTCGTCTGCAAGATACTGGATGTGGCGGAGGTTGGTCTCGAGCAACTCAAGACGCTGAAACGCGTCGAGACGGCCGGGATCACCACCGTCGTCGCTTGGCCTCGAACTGGTCAGAGCCAATGGAATGCCTGCACGTGGCGGCTGGCTGTTCAACGGGAGGTACGCGAACGACGCGCCGTCTTGCCGGGATGACGATTTCAGCAACCCGCTCAGACGTAACGCTGCCGAAACATCTCCATTCTCTGCCGCATCTCGAGAACGAGCGAACATCCACTGCGCGAGGTCATGAATTAGCGATGGCGAGCTGTCGCCATCACCAGGTGTTAAGTCTTCGCAATGTCTGACGATCGCTGGCACCACCTCTCGCTGGATCCACTTCTCGAAGACAGCAGTAGGCAGCGTCCGTGGGAGCAGATGCAACAGCTTCGGGATCTCGCGGATCATGTTGTCGTCCACATGACGGCTCCACACAACCACGACAGAGCGCATCGCTCCTCGCTCCATGTAGCCTTCCAGCAGACGCAGCGAGTCGGTTTCCTTGAACGAGTTCCATCGATCACGAAGTCGAGACTCGCAACCTGCAGCGCCAATTGAAGTGTGCAGCAGCTGGAATGTGGTCCACTTGTACGACAGGTTGTCCACTCGGTCGCACCACTCGTGGACACCGGCTAGTACGCTCTGTGTCGACGCCGATGGGGACACTTCGAACGTGCGCACTCGGTGCACCAACGCAAGCAGATGCGGGATGATCGCCCGAGTCTCCTCTTCGTCGTTGCCGATTGCTGCACAGCACGTCTGGAGCTGCTTCAGAAGAACCGGTTTGCGAAACTCCAATCCAAAGTCCACGATCGGAGTGCTCGCCAGTCCACTCGCGATAGAAACAAGATCCGAATCCACCAACTCGGCTGCTGCTCCAGGCAGTACCCCACCGGTGATCGGCGCACTGAGATCCGTCTTGGAAGGCGGCACTTCTTCGTCCCATCTCCACATCATCAGCGTCTCGCGACTCCGAATGAATCCGACGAAGCTCACACCGGTGTCGCTCCCCGACGACGAAAGCACCAAATCTGCAGCTGGGTTCCACCAAGGTCGATCCGTACTCGCACGCCACACCGTGTCCGAACTCCAGTTCTTCGCAGTTGACGACAGAGTGATCGTCACGACTTCCATCACTTGTGCGTCTCGATGGTCCTCGTCGCTTTGAGCTCGGGTGATGGCGATGCATACTGAACGTGTGCTCTCAGACATCGTGTGAGAGTTCGCGAGTACCGCAAAGTCCGCGATTCTGCCGCTGGCGAGCTGGTACACGAACACCATACTGTGCCAGTCCCACCTGCACAAAGTTACAGTGTGAGAATGCTTCAAAGCAGTGTTTGTTGACGCTTTCTCGACGCACCACGAAAGAGTGCCGCTGGCTGACAACACAACGAGATATCTCCGATCCATCGCGAACTCCATCGCCTCTGCAGCGCCATGGCGATCACCTGCATCGAGGACGACCGAAGACTCTTGCTGCGCCGAGTGAGTGCGGCGAACTTGTGCAATGGAAGGGTCCGTGCAAACTCACACACCTCGATCCTGGTTGAACTGTCGCCAGCCTCGTAAACGCGCGCTTTCCAGGAGGAGAGCTGATCTCCATGGTTCGCGAGAACGAAGTACAGCGTCGAGTGGAAACGGTGCGCCTACAGAACAGCAGCAGCGTGAGCGTGAGCCTTTGCCCACAAACTCCAAACTCAGTTTGGTCGTCGACGCACCAGCAGCAGCGAGTGCCGACTCGCTCGCAGCTCGCCTGCGCTGGCCGTCTGCACGCGAATACGCCGCACGATCTCCTGCAGCCCGTTCTCTGGGTCCTGCTGCAAGATCTGCTCGATCGACGGCAGGTCCACCTCTCCCAGCCGCAGCACGACGCCGCTCGCCGTCACCACCACGAGATCCTGCGCCAGTGCTGCTGCGTCCGTTGCAGCCGTCGCGAACGCCAGCGAGACCACGCGGTCGTCGCGCTCCCCGCCCGCCGCGACCACGGGATACGCGAACAGCCGCTCGCCGCTCGCGCGGAAGAGGTGCAGCGTCCCAGCAGCGTCCGCGACCGCCAGGAACGCCCCGCATCTGCTGAACGTCAGGCACGCGACGCGGCTCTCGAGTTCGATCCCCACGTGCGCGCAGTCGGACGATGCGGCGTCCGCTGCCGCAGGTGGCGAGTGGTCGACCACCCGCACGGCGGCGCCAGCTGCAATCGCAGACTTTGCGGCTCGCCACACAGCGAAGCGGAAGGCGCTCGAAGCGGTGTCGGGTGGAGTTGCTGCAGAGTGATGGTCAGGGAGCTCGAAGAGTGCGCGCGCGCGGAAGTGCCGCGTTGCAGTTGCAGCTGCCGCTGCGGACGCGACGCTGGGCTGCGGAAGCGCGCGCGTGGAGTTTCTCATAACGCAAGTGCGAGTGAGCGATTTGGGGAGCGCGGGCACTGGCCGCCGGCCGCAGAGAAGAGCGGCGCGCGCACCTCCTGCTGCTCCTCGCTTGTCCGCATCCTTTCCTTTCCTTTTGTGGCGCAAGTTGAAGCTTTGCTAGTGACAAAACAAAGGGGTGAACTGACTTTCTTCACTATTGTGTTTTGCTGTTGCATGGGGAATCACGAGTTGTAACAACAGCCAAATCACTCGCTCTGCAACAGAAAGTTGAGCTTTTCATCTGTACAATGCTTGCTGGACTGAATGGGTACTACCGAAGACTGCTACCGAAGTGATCGCGCGGATATGTTCCACACGCTGCGCGCCACGATCCTCGGGTCGCTGATCTCGAACAATTCTGGACGCTTGCCGATCGTGTAGCACGCTCGAGCGGTGTCGCTACTCACCTTGAACACCGTCACGCGCAGCGCCGATGTGCGGTGCAACCGCAGAGTCGTGACGACAACAAGCATGAGCCAGTCGTTCATGTCCATCAGCCAGGTGTCGCCAATGACGACGTATCCGAGACGGAGCAACTCATAGCTTGAGAGCTGCGAAACAGTGAACCGAGCATCCTGTGGTTCTCCACCTGAAGCGGATACACGAAGCGCTTGCTTGGTGAGGTTTGCTGAAGGCTGATGAGAGGTTCCGATACCACCGTCCACCGTCAGACAGAGCCCCAACGCAAGTAACCTCGGCTTCGATTAGCGCAGAAGCTCTCGCATCCCTTCCGCCGACAGATCCTATCGATCTCGAGAAGGCGAGAGGCAGGAGATTGACGCCACCACCGCGAGCTTGATAAGAAAGAGAGACTCGACGTTCCCGTTCGGCTTCAGAAGCGTGTTGTTCCGGAAGAAGCCGAGCAGAGAGAGCCGCTCGAGCTGCTCTGACGTGGTGATCGTCACCATCCGACCGTCGAACTCGAACCAGCCAGACTGCGCGAGGTCTGTGCGAAAGTAGTGCATGGCGCAGAAGAACAGAAGCGTCGGTCTATGTCGTGATTGACTGATGCCACAACACTTGGTTGGTGGCATCGCTCTCGCTTTCGCTTTCGAACGTCAAGATCACCAAGAAGTGGACCCAGGCGTCCAAGACGATCGAGCAGGTCATGGGCAAGTCGTCGTCGCGCTCGCCGTCGCCGACAAAGTCAGTGTCGGGGAGACCCAAGTCGAGCGCCGGCGCCATGTCTCGCCA
>JAASGM010000814.1:0-12824 GCA_023334215.1 Globisporangium cystogenes
CGCGGCCAACAAGAACGTCTCGACCGTCATCCTCGGCGCCACGAGCGTTGCGCAGCTCGACGAGAACCTCAAGGCGCTCGCGTTCGTGGACAAGATCACGCCGGAGATTCGCGCGAAGGTGGACGAGATCGTGCCGTTCGTGCCGATCGTGCCGCGATAGGTTCCTCGAAGCCGATTAGTGTGTCGACACCAGAACGTGTGGAATTCATCAACGTAGAGCAGGCAGAGCAAGAAGGCAGGCAGGCAGCGCGACATGTGGTGCATGAGGCCCATCGCCAATCTACGCTCGCCACGTCACAGACTCGTCGCATTGTGTGCGTCTCTCGTTCGCGAGCTTCGGTCCGGACCTGCTTGAGGTTCAACGTTACCGGCCAAAATCGTAGTATTCTCAAAGATTTTCCCCATAGTACTAAATTGTTCTTCTGTTATGCTCTTTTCATAAATTTAGTCAACCTTCGTTAGTGTTCCTATCCTAATCTTTCGCGTAAAATCGTGCCATCATGTTGAAGTCTAGTTTAAGGGACACGCGCCACCCCACAAACGCCCTCCAGAACGCGTGTCAGAGCCCAAGAAGGCAAGAAGGCAAGAAGCAGGAAGCGCAGGAGCGAGATCTTCCCCCACGCGCACGCACTCGCCCTCCTCCTCCTCCCCCCGCTCTCCTCCCCTCCCCATGTACGGTAACAGCAACTCGCTGCCGATGCCGATGCATGTGACGCCGGACGTCGAGTTCGGCGGCGGCGGCTTCCACGACGACAGCGCCGACCACCACCACCCGTTCCTGGGAATGGGCGGCGCGCCGAGCTCCGGCGCCTCGGCGCTCGCGTACGCGCGGCAGATCGACGTGAAGACGCCGTTCCTCGTGGTCTCGGGCGTGGGGCTGCTGCTGCTGCTCGTGAGCGGCGACTTCCGGCCGATCGCGCTCGTGTTCACGATCTGCGGCTACGGCGCGCTCTTCGCGCTCTACCTCTCGCACTGGGTGCTGAGCAAGGACGACGGCACGCCCGAGATGCGCGAGGTGTCCAACCCGATCCGCGAAGGCGCCGAGGGCTTCCTGCGCATCCAGTACTCGGCCATCTCGCGCATCGCGGTCGGCATCGCCGGGCTCATCTTCTTCAGCTACGCGCTGCGGCCGACGAGCGCGTTCGCGTCCGGCGTCGAGAAGCTCGGCAACGTCACGCTCGGCGTGCTCTGCGCACTCTCGTTCCTCATCGGCGCCGTCTGCTCGGCCGGCGCGGGCTACATCTCCATGTGGGTCTCTGCGCAGGCCAACATCCGCGTCACGAGCGCCGCGCGCCGCTCGTACGGCGAGGCGCTGCTCATCTGCTTCCGCGGCGGCGCCTTCTCCGCGGTGCTCGACATCACGCTCTGCGTCGCCGGCGTCAGCACGCTCTACGTCACGCTCTACGCGCTCTTCGCGTCCACGCTCGACGCCACGGACATCCCGCTGCTCATGGTCGGCTACGGCTTCGGCGCGTCCTTCGTCGCGCTCTTCATGCAGCTGGGCGGCGGCATCTACACCAAGGCGGCCGACGTCGGCGCGGACCTCGTCGGCAAGGTGGAGGCGGGCATCCCGGAGGACGACCCGCGCAACCCGGCGGTGATCGCGGACCTCGTCGGCGACATGGTCGGCGACTGCGTCGGCAGCAGCGCCGACGTGTTCGAGAGCGTGGCGGCCGAGATCATCGGCGCGATGATCCTCGGCGGGACGCTGGCGCGCGAGGCGCACTTGGAGTTCCCGGTCGCGTTCGTGTTCTTCCCGGTCGTCGTGCACGCGTTCGACATTGTCGTGAGCAGCATCGGCATCATGATGGTCACGGCGCCGAGCGAGGCCGAGTCGACGCGCGGGAACCACAACCCGATGGGGACGCTGCAGACCGGCTACAACGCGTCGCTCGCGCTCGCGCTCGGCGCGTTCTGCTTCACGACGCGCTGGCTACTGTACAGCGAGGCGCACCCGAGCGCGTGGTTCCACTTCTTCCTCTGCGGCGTCGTCGGCATGCTCACGGCGTACGTGTTCGTCAAGTCCACGCAGTACTACACCGACTACGCGCACTACCCGGTGCGCAGCATCGCCAAGGCGAGCACGACCGGCCACGGGACGAACATCATCACCGGCGTTGCGGTCGGCATGAAGTCGACGGTGGTGCCCACGCTCATGGTCAGCGTCGCTGTCATCACCGCGTACCACCTCGGCGCGAGCTCCGGGATCGGCGGCCCGAACAACCGCCACGCCGGACTCTTCGGCACGGCCGTGGCGACGATGGGCATGCTGTCGTCCGCGGTCTTCGTGCTCGCGATGAACAACTACGGCCCGATCGCCGACAACGCTGGCGGCATCGCCGAGATGAGCGGGCAACCAGAGTACGTGCGCGACGCGACGGACAAGCTCGACGCGGCGGGCAACGTCACGAAGGCGATCACGAAGGGCTACTCGATCGGCTCGGCGGCGCTCGCGTGCTTCGTGCTCTTCGGCGCGTTCATGGACGAGTTCTCCGAGTTTGCCGGCAAGGAGTTCAAGTCGGTCGACATCGCGACGGTCGAGGTGCTCGTGGGCGGCCTCCTGGGCACGATGATGGTGTTCTTCTTCACCGGCCTGGCGGTCGCCGCGGTGGGCGACACGGCGGGCGAGGTCGTGAACGAGGTGCGCCGCCAGTTCGAGATGTACCCGGGCATCATGGAGGGCAAGCAGAAGCCGGACTACCGCACGTGCGTGTCGCTCGTGACGGAAGCCGCGCTCAAGCAGATGCGGCTGCCGGGTCTACTCGCGGTGCTGCTTCCGGTCGCCGTCGGCCTCGTCTTCCGTCTGGTGAGCTGCTGCTCTTGTGTGTAGGTGTGTAGGTGTTTGAGTATGTTGACGTGGGTGGCTGACGGGATCGAATCGGGGGCTGCGATGTGTGCAGATCGGCGACTACCAGGGGAAGCCGCTGCTTGGCGCCGAGGTGCTCGCGGGGTACCTCATGTTCGGCACCGTGACGGGCATCATGATGGCGCTGTTCCTGGACAACGTGGGCGGCGCGTGGGACAACGCGAAGAAGTACGTCGAGCTCGGGAACTTTGGCGGGAAGGGCAGCGAGGCGCACAAGGCGGCCGTGACGGGCGACACTGTGGGCGACCCGTTCAAGGACACGGCCGGGCCGGCGCTCCACGTCGTGATCAAGCTGCTCTCGACGACCGTGCTCGTGTTCGGTCCGTTGTTCGTGTCTCGCGTGGCGGAGGCCGGGGCCCCGAGTCTGTAGGCATCTGTAGGCGCGTTCGTGGTCGGCGAAGTGTTGTTGCTCGTCTCTGTCGACCATCGCGTCAGCGGCGTCACGCTTGGTCGAATCGAGAATATCTAGGTAAACCTTGAGGTTTGATTATGCCAAGGTATACCTTGAATAGTCGATCGATGAGCAATTGATTCTCCCCACACTTTGAAGCGCACCTCGACGCGAGCCAGCGCAAGCACCGTGTCCGCCGTCGTCATGAGCGGCCGCAAGAGCAGCAGCCGGAAGGCGACGGGGGCCACCGCCGCCACCACCGCTGCCGCCGCCGACAGCAGCAGCAGCAATAGCAACGACCCGGAGGGTCAGCTGCGCGCGTCGCGCATCTCGGACGAGTCGAGCGTCGCGTCGTCCCCGCGGCGCGACGGCCCGCACCGCCCGCGCTTCGACTCGCGCGCGTCCTGGGCCGACTCGACGCGCTTCGACATGGGCCGCGCCGACTCGCGCGCCTCGGACGTCTCGGCGCGCGATCTGCGGCTCACGTCGCTCTCGCGCTCGCACGGCCAGCGCGCGCGCTCGGACTCGCGCGCGTCGCGGCTCTCGCGCTCCTCGGCGCGGGCCCCGGGCGGGGGCGGCGCGCGCGCGCGCCAGGGCTCCTTCGTGTCCAACTTCGGGGTCACCAAGGGCCGGCGCGACAGCAACGCGCTCTCGACCATCACGGAGAACTGGAACCTCGCGGACGACCAGTTCGGCAGCCCCTTCGCCGACTTTGACGCGCAGGGTGCGCACGTAGCGCTGTGGGCGGATGCGGGTGGTGGAGTGGGGCACGAGCGCACGTGCTGACGGACGGCTGCTTGTTGTGACAGACCAGCCGATCCGGGAGCAGCTGCAGCGCGGGCTCAACATCATCAATGACCACACGGTGCGTGCGTGTATGGGGGAGAGGAGGAGGGGGAGAGTGTGTGTAGGCTGATGATCGAACGCGTCGCTCGTGCAGACCAAGCTGAAGGAGATCGAAGACGCGATCACGGCGGCCATGTCGGAGGTCTGGGGGTACTGGGCGGACCCGATCCAGCTCTTCCTGCACCCGGCCGAGCGCGTGGACGTGCAGGACCTGATCAACACGGACAACGAGCTCTTCAACAAGGTGCTCACGGTCTTCTCCGTGCTCTGCGACGAGATCTCGGAGCTCAAGGTGACCGTCGAGGACAACTTCTACCCGGCGCTCGTGATGTTCGGCCAAGCCTGCCACGGCGAGGACGGCGAGGTGAAGGCCGGCGAGGACGAGGTCCACATCGGCCGCATGCTGCCGTTCTTCCAGGACATCTCCAACTTTGTCGACCGGTGCAACGCGATCACGATCAACATGGTCCACCAGCTCGCGAGTCTATACCAGAGCTTCCAGAAGCTCTGGAAGTCGACGTTCAAGCTCGTGCACCTGCACCCGGTCTTCGACGCGCTTGCGAGCCTCCTCGAAGTCATGATCACGATCGACGCGATCGTGATCGACAACCCGAACATCGTCACGTCGTGGGACAAGTACAAGCGCATGATGCAGTACGTGCGCGCCGACCCCGCGCGGTACAACATCACGGTCGACCGCGTGAAGCAGTTCGAGCGCCTGCTCGTGAGTCTCGACCAGACGATCATGAGCGCGCAGGTGTTCCAGACCTGCATCGAGCAGGACTTCGAGGCGTTCTCGTCGCTCGACCCTGGCGACGACGAAGATGAGGACCGCAGCGACGACGGCGAGAGCGGCCGGGCGAGCAGCGACCGCGAGTCGAAGATCGACATCCGGTCGAACCGCGTCTTCCTGGACGAGTTCCTGCACTGCATCAGCGCGCGCCTGGGGGTCGCGGAAGCAGCGATCAACTCGTCCACGGAGACGTACGAGCGCAACAACCTCGTGGGCACAGCCGGGCTGTACGTGCTGCACCGCCGCTTGCTGCCCGCGAACGTGCCCGCCGACCCCGCGCTGTACAAGCGTCTGTGGGAGATCCAGACGAAGGCGCCGTGCGTCACGATCTGCGGCAAGGTCTTGTGGTACATCCCGGACTTTCTGCTGCGGTACGCGCCGATGAACTCGAAGAAGCTGCAGCCCGCTGACATCCTGCAGTTCCGCCGCGAGTACTTGCACTCGCTCGACGAGGCGTTCCCGAGCGATGTCGCGTCCGCGAAGATGGAGCTGAACGCGTGGCTGGTGCGCATGGAGACGTTCTTCCAGCCCACGACGCGCGGGATGGGCGACGCGTCGCGCACGCTGAGCGTCCGCGGGAACCTGATCCTCAAGGGACTCATTCTGGCGAAGCGCGTGCAGACGATGATGCACACGCTCGTGAACCTGCACTTGGCGCTCGGGATCCCGATGCAGAAGCGCGTCGTGCGGCCGCTGTACACGTGCATCGAGGTCCTCAAGGCCGTCGAGTTCATGTTTGCGCGCAAGAACCCGATCCTGGCGGAGTGCACGTCGCTGCTGATCCGCCAGGTGACGCACTCGCTCTTCGGGTTCTTCCGCCCGCTCAAGGCGAAGCTCGAGGCCAGCAAGCGCTTCGACGACACCAAGCTCGACGTGCTTGCGGCTGTGACGGTGCTCGAAGACATCCTGCACAGCGGCGAGTCGTTCTCGTACACGCGCATCACGGTGCTGGACCTCGCGGCGCAGATTGCGCTGATCTCTCCGGAGAACGGCGGCTCGAGCGTCGCGGGCAGCGAGGCGGACAGCGGGCCGATCGGACTGAAGAACGTGGAGGAGCCGATCAAGCTGATCTGGAAGCTGCGCTTGCTGAGCGACTTCCAGCGCAAGATCCGCACAGCGTGCGACTGCTCGTTCTTCTACTGGAGCCGCGAGCTGCTGCACCCGTTCATGCAGGACCTGTACGGCCAGCCGGAGCAGGCGAACCGCATCCAGTACGTGGTCGCAGGGTTCTTGGACGCGATCAAGCTACTGCGTGGCGCGCAGCACGAGGCGGACAACGCCCTGTACATCAACGCGTACTCCAAGTTCATCGACGCGGTGATCGAGGAAGAGATAGTGGAGAACCTGTGCAAGGACGTGGAGAACGACCTGCGGCTGCACATCCACTCGGTGCACCTCGACCACATGGAGGCGCCGAATCCGAAGAGCGCGGACTTCAAGGTGCTGCACTACTACATGGACTTGCGTCCGATCCGGCTGCACGGCAAGACGCTCGACCTGCGCATGCACGTGACGCACTACCTCGAGAACACGTTCTACAACCTCACGACGGTCGCGCTGCACGACTGGAAGACGTACGGCGAGATGCGGAACCTCGCGAACGACAAGTACGGGCTCAGTCTCGCAGACAACCACCTGCCGATGGGGTCGCTCGACCAGGGCCTCGACATCCTGCAGATCATGCGCAACATCCAGATCTTCGTGGCGCGGTACAACTACAACCTGAACCAGCAGTTCTTCCTCGAGCGGCGCAGCGACAAGGGCTCGCGGCACCTCAACTCGATCAATATCCACTCGATCGCGAGCTCGATCCGCACGCACGGCATGGGCATCATGAACACGACCGTCAACTTCACGTACCAGTTCCTGACCAAGAAGTTCGACATCTTCTCGCAGTTCCTCTTCGACGAGTACATCAAGAGCTACCTCCAGCGCGAGAAGCGCTGGTTCAAGAAGCACCGCGACGACCCGAGCGTCGACAACAAGTACCCGTACGAGCGCGCGTTCCAGTTCAACCGCGACATCCGCAAGCTCGGCGTGTCGGACTCGGGCAAGACGTTCCTGGACCAGTTCCGTATGCTGATCACGGAGATCGGCAACGCGCTCGGGTACGTGCGCATGGTGCGCTCGGCGGGGATGAACTACTGCAGCAACGCGATCAAGTTCGTGCCGGACCTGAACCACACGCACTTCAAGTTCGAGGCGTACGCGGGCGAGGGACTGCCGCGGGAAGCAGACGACGAGTCGGGCGAGGTGACGCAGCCGGCGATCAGCGGCGCCAAGCTGTCGCGCGAGACGGTGATCGCGGCGAAGAACCTCGACTCGGTCATCTCGACGCTCGCGAAGAACTTTTCGGAGAACAACGACTACTTCAAGGTGCTCGTCAAGGTCTTCCAGGACGTGACGGCGAGCGACGAGCAGAAGCACCTCGTCAACTTCTACCACATCCTCCCAGCGCTCACGATCAACTTTGTCGAGACGACGGTCCAGGCGAAGGACCTCATGTACAAGAACACGCGCCGCCGCGAGTCGTACTTTGCAGACGACGGCTTCGCGATCGGCGTCGCGTACATCCTCGCGATCCTCAACCAGGGCGAGGTGCGTGCGTGCGTGGGTGCTGCTGCTGCATGCAGGCGGTGGTGTTGACTGAGCTGGTGATCGGTGTCGACGTCTGCAGCCGTTCGACGCGCTGCACTGGTTCGAGGAGGTCGTGCGCAAGTACAAGGAGGAGGAGGACGCGTACAACGTACGTGGTGGTCGCGGGCGGCGGTGGCAGCTGGGACGAGGGTGTTTCGCTGAGCGCTTGTGTGTGTGTGTGCGTCGGTCGGTGGCGGCTCGCAGGTGAAGCAGGCGGAGCGCGAGGCGCGCAAGCAGGAGCAGGCGCTGCGCAAGCAGAAGGAGACGACGGCGGAGCTCATCGACGACGAGGAGGAGGTCCACACGCTGCAGCTCACGGCCAAGCGCATCGAGCTCAACCGGCGCGAGTTCGACCTGCTCGACTGGTCGCTCAACGGCGCGCGCATCTTCTTCAAAGACTAGGGAGGGAGCCCAGCCCCCTGCGTCCTGAGCGACTGAGCGACTGAGAGCGAGCGAGTGGCCGTCAGCAGTCAGCAGTCAGCAGTCAGCACCACCACCCGCCTGCTTTCTCCTCCTTCCGACCGACCGACCGGCAACTGCTTGAGTCGTGTCCCCAGCCACCACCACAATCCACAATCCACATCCATTCATCCATCCACCTACACGCCTCCGACCGACCAACCCGACCGACCGACCGACCGATCGGCTGGTTCCTCCTTCTCCTGACTTGCTCGTGCCGCTCGTGGCTCGTGCCGCTTGGCTCGTCACTGGTGCTTCTTAGTACCGCGCTTCGACGATCTGGTAGTGTCTTGAGCGAACTTCATCACCCAATACGCCTGCCACACACACACGCACACGCAGTCAGCGGCCCGCCGACGCTCACTCGACGACGACGAGCGGCAGCCACGGAGCCAAGGAGCCAAGAAGCGCGAGCGCTGGGGTCACCCACCCAGGTGCAGAGCGAGGTGGGAGAGAAAGGGCGCGAACGTAGTTCTTACCAGCACGAGCACGTGCATCGCCACGAGCGCGTACACGAGCGCGTTGAGCCCCGCGCCGAGTCCCGGGCCGAGCAGCCCGCCGCCGCCTTCCATTGTCTGCTCGCTTCTTTGGCGGTTCTTTCAAGAGTGTGTGTGCTTGGTGTTTTTGTGTGACGAAATCGAGGATTCGTACTTAACAGGAGAATGACTAGATCTCACTTGCGTTTGTATACACAAAGTCAAACACAAGATCCAATAGTCAGAAATCACTGGGGCAACAGACACGGTACTACTTGTACCTCGGATCACACACGCTGCTGCTGCTTGGCCAGGTCCGCGCAGACCTGCTCGAGCCGGAGCGTCAGCTCGCTGTTCTCGTTCTGCAGCAGCCGCACTTGGCTCTGGAACGACTCGGTCTTGTACTTCTTCGCCACGAGCTTCTTGTACTCGGCCTCGACGCCGAGGAAACTCTCCTTGAGCTCCTCGTACTCGACCTGGAGCTGCTCCATCTCGGCGGCCAGGCGCGCGCGCTCCACTGGGTCGACCCGAACGATCTCAGTCGGCATCACGACGATGGTCTCCGCCTCCACGACCTCGTGCGCCGATGGCTCGGCGGTCTTTTCGTGCAGCGCGCGATTCTCCTCCAGGAGGTCCTGTATTCGCGTCTCCTTGGCTGCCAACGTGTCCTCGAACGAGACCCGCAGCTCCTCGAATCGGCCAGCCTCCCTCTCGATCTGGCTTCGTAGCATACTGATGCGCTCCTCGAGCACGCGCTTCTCGTCCTCGACGAGGATCAGCGCTTCGTGGTTCGCCGATTTCAGCCGCGCGAGCTGCAGCGCTTGGACGGTCTCGTCTTGCGAGAGCTGCTGGAACCGTTGGACCTCGGACCGCAGCCTGTCGATCTCTGCGGCTCGTTTCTCGAGCGACGCATTCAGCTCGTCGATCGAGCATTCGTGGTCCACTGTCTTGTGCATCAGCGTGTTGATCTCGCTGTCTTTCAGCTGCAGCGCGAGTTCGTGTTCGCGCTGGTGCTGTAACAGCAGCGCATCGAGCTCCTGTCCTCGCATGCTCAGCGCACTCAGCTCGTCGATGCGCGCTTGCTGTGATGCCAACTCGTGCGTTTTTGCTGCCAGCTCCGAGACGCACTGGTCTCTCGCGCGCTCCACGTCGAGCTTCTCCTGGATGAACCGGTTCGTCATCCCTTCCTGCAAGTGCATTCGGGTCTCCATCTGCTCGCACTTGTCGCTCCCCGCGGACACGCTGGCTTCCAGCTCCTGCTTCTCCGCTTCGAGGCGTCGGATCTGAGCTGTGAACGCTTCCGTGGTGGCGCTCGCCTGCTCGCTCAGCTGCAGCTTCCGCTGGAACTCGAGGATCTTGCTCATCAGCAGCTCCTTCTCCTTGCTCATGACGAGCTTGAGTTTCTCGTGCTCGTCGCGCAGGAGCTTCTCGCGCGTCTTCACTGCTTCCAGGTCGATCTGGCACCGGTCAAATTTCTTCACGATAGAGCTCACGTTCTGCTCTTCTTGCTGGACGTGTGTGGGGGAGCGACAGCGGCGGATCGTGAGGGTGTCAGAGCACTGTTCTCCTGGATCACAGACAAGGAACACCACTCTCACCGTGAGTCTCTGCACTGTCGTCCTGAGACCGATGATCAGTGAGGACTGGGAGACCACGGTGCTGCTGAGGCTGTCGACTTGGGTCGCCAGACGCGTGTTCTCCTGTCGGAGCGAGTCGATCTCAGCGCCTGCGTCCGCTTCCGTCTTCTCGAGCTGCTGGATCTTGCCGAGGAGCTTCTTGTTGTTCTCGATCAGGTCTTTGCTCCGGTTCTCCAGCGACAGGATCTGCTCCACCGCCACCATACATACCGAAGATCAGCAGCCGCTCATCTGCACCAGTGATAGCAAGCAGCTCCGTCCTCTCGCGTACTCTTCGCTGGTACGAGATCTCCAGCTGCGTCTGCTGCTGAAGCGCGGCAGCCGCGGCTGCTGACGTCGCGTGGATGTCAGGGAGGTAGCCCGCGTCGTAGTCTCCGGCGAACTTGTGCTTCCGCAGCGCCGTGATCTTCTCGTTCTTGAGCTTCTCTTCGTCCAGCGCCTCTGCGACCCGAGCATGTAAGATAGAGGAGGGGCGACAGCATCGCAGTCAGTCAATAGCGTTCTTCGTCAACCATAGCCCCCTGCTCACTCACCTCTCGCTCTGCGGAGCTCCTGGGAGAGCAGTTCAACCTGCTCTGCAAGTTGCGCGCTTCGCGCCTTCTCTCGCTCGTTCAGCGCCGAGAGCGTGGCGCCGTTCTGCTGCAGCGACGCGATCGCCTCGAAGTGCTCGGCTTGCTCGCGTTTCTTCTGTTGCGACGAGAACAGCGAACTCTGTCGAGTCGTTGCCTTGAAGGTCGCCGCGCCATTCGTCGCTGCCCGAGTCGACTTGGAGTGTCTCGGTGAGCGGTGCGCCTCGGCCGTCGTCGCGACGACGCTGTAGGTCGGGGTCGTTGGTCGCGGAGAGTCGTCGCTCTTGCGAGCTGCTTCCGGCTCGACAAGGTTGCGTTGCGGCGACGCCGTGGGCACAGACGAGCGCCGCAAGCGCGCGACTCCGACCGGATCCCGAGCCGGCGGGTGCGGCGCGCCTGGTGGACCGCAGTACATGGGCGTCGGATCGGAACCAGCGTCCGCACCGCCACGACCTTCGTCGGTGTCGTCGTCGTCAAACGCTTACGCTATTCGAGGCCTCAGACATTGGAACACGTGTGCGATGGCTATCACTGAGCCATCGCACACGTGTTCCAATGTCTGAGGCCTCGAACTGGTAACTGGTACTCACTTAGGACAAGACACTAGGGTGGCCTTGTCCCGCAGGAGGATGCGATGGGCGCACTCCGTGTGGTGCGACGACGTGATCTCCTGAACAACCTCCAGCACCACGCCAGTCGCCACTTCGGAATCGGAGACGTCACGACAAGCGCGAGCTCCTGCACACAGTGCTCGTAGAATACCACCTCAACCGATGCGAACGAGTCGCTTCAGCCCGAATGCGATCGCGGTCGTCGTGAGCGCCATCGCACTCGCCGCGCTTCAGTTCAGCCGCCTCCCTTTCGCTGCAGCAGCATACGCGCCGAACCACTTTCTCGGCACGTGTCTCGACGACGCGTGGGTCGCGTCCATGGGGATCATGGGGATCGACCGCCTCGACCGCGACTCGCAAGGACGACTCGTTCACCCGTTTCTCCACTCAGCGCTCAAGTACCCTAGCTACCAGGTCGGTACTCAGCAATAGTGAGGTGGTTTACACGTCGTCGTCGGTCGCACACACCCGACTCACACTGACGAACTCTGCTCCGCGCACCGCAGAGAAGGGAGTCTATGCGGACGAGTGCATCCCGAGTGGAGCGAAGATCTATGGCGCCGGTGTGACAGTCGACGAGAGCGGCGCCGTGACAAACAAGGGCGAAGTCAACGGGACGGTGATCATGGAGCTCAGTGGCTGGAGCTCGCACAGCCTGGTGTCGCTCCTGTTCTCGATCATACTCGCCGAAGTGGTGCGTCGATCCATCGTCTGCACTCGGTAGCGCGGCTCGCTGATGTTTGTCCCGGTCTCTGCTGCGCCGCTCGTCAGCAAGGCTACGAGGTCTCGCACTACTTCGTGCTCAACTATGTCGAGACGACGCAGCGCATGTCGTCCGTCCCGATGGGTCAGTGCACGCCGGTGCACTTGAACATCGAGGTCTGGATTGCCAGCATCGAGGCGGCGCTCCAGGTGTACGCGAACGAGTCGTACACTGCAGGCGGCGTCGGCTACTTTGGTCGAGCAGGCGTGTACACGACGAAGGACTCCATCTGTGACGGCCGCGACGCCGCGAAGAACTTACCAATGTTCGACGCCGACTTCTGGAGGGGCTACAAGCTGGACGAGAACCTGATCAAGAGCATTCCGGTCTCGCATCTGCGCAACGACCCGAAGCACTTTCCGCCGGCGGAGGTCGACTGCGCCGACGACAGCTTCTGGTGCAAGAACCACTGCTCCAGGTCCAAGGCGTGCTCCGATCGCGAAGCCCAGGGCCGCGGCAAAGAGTGCATGGTGGTGATCCTCATGTACGACTACTACGAGCCGGGCTACGTGCAAGCCATGTTCGCGAACAACGACATCCCGGCGTACTTCTGCTTCCTCGGGTAAGACGGATCCCAGAACTACGTGTTGGACGCGCAGAAGAACGGCCACCCTGTGCTCTTCTACCACTACGAGCCCGACCTGTTCCACTTCAACCACCCGGACCTCTTCCAGCGAGTCTTCCTCCCTCGACCGCTTCCCGAACGAGTCGTCCTCGCCACCGGGTCCTTCGGCGAGAACGGGTACGGCGAGAAGACAGACAACCCGGTCGACGTC
>JAASGM010000815.1:0-12812 GCA_023334215.1 Globisporangium cystogenes
CCCCCCCCCCCCCCCCCCCCCCCCCCCCCCCCCCCCCCCCCCCCCCCCCCCCCCCCCCCCCCCCCCCCCCCCCCCCGCCAGTCAATTTGGTTGTCATCAGCTTGGTACGCACTCGACTAAGTACGATTGTCTGACTCACCACCAAAGCCAGTTTCGTTCGATTTTCGATCGTGGGTCAAAGTTTTATGATTTCTTGCAGCAATAGTCGATCTGACCATCTGATCTTTCAGTTGCAGCTCGCTTTATTTCGTTTATGACAGCAGTAGCCGGTCTTTGACCTCTTGATTCTTGTATGCCCTCCCTTTCCCGTCCATCGAAGTGGCCAGCAGCAGCAGTCGGTAGAGAGAGAGAGCTCTTCCCCTCCTCCTCCAGGTCCAAGGCTCATAGCGCCTTCCTCTGGTGGGGACCTCCGCCTTCACCGCCACCTTCCTCCCTCACTCGCGCTCCGTCGGCTCAACCCGCAGCCGCCGCCCTCCACACCCGTTCGCCCCTGAGAGAGCGAGCGACTGGCGTGCGCGCGCTGCCTGTTTCTAACCGCCAAGCGACACCCGTCGTCTGTTGCGCCCGTCGTCGTCGTCGTCAACGTCGTCGTCGTCGCTCCTTGCTGCCTCCCCTCAAGCAAGCGCCGCAAGCGCCTCAAGTCGCATTACTGGATGGCGCGGCCGCGCGGCAAGTCCAACCCGATGAACCCGACGCGGCGCCTCAAGTCCTCCTCGAGCGGCGGCGCGAGCGTGCTCAACCTGCAGATGGCGCCCGTGTCGGCGCTCGCGCCCGCGCTCGAGGAGGACCTCGAGAGCCAGGCGCGCGCCTCGCTCTCGCTCTTCGGCTTCGGCGTTGACGACGCCGTCAACTGGAGCCTCGTGCACGCGGCCGCCGCGGACTCGTCGCTCGCGGTGGCGGCGGCCGCGAGCGTCGCCGGCGGCCCCGGGAACCCGAGTCCGCTCAGCGTCGGCCTCGGGGTGAACGGCGGCGGCGGCGGCGGCGGCGCAGCAGCTGCTGCGATGGGCAGCGGCAGTGGCGCGGCGGCCTCGACGACCGTCAAGCTGCTCGAGCGCGTGTGTCCGATCGGCACGAACACGTTCCTGTGGAACACGATGAACCTCGGCGAGTCCGGCAGCTTGAACGCGAGCCTCGTGAACGACCCGAGCGCCGTGGACGCGAGCACGGCGCCGGGCGAGGACGACCCGGACTGGGACCCGCTCGGCTACGGCCACATCTTCGCGTCCAAGATCCTGCAGCAGTACCTCGTCAAGAGCGTCGTGGTCGTGCCCGCGAGCGTCGAGGAGGTCGTGGACTTGATCATCCGCTCGGACCGCGACGAGATGGACACGGCCATGCACCACCTCGTGGGCGTCAAGACCACGGCGTCCGGCATCATCTACCGCCGCAAGCGCCGCCGCAGCAGCGCCGCCGCCAAGCACCCGCACCGCCACCGCCGCCGCCACGCGCAGTCGAGCAGCAGCAGCATCACGAGCACGCGGACGACGGCGGTCATCAGCACCCACAGCAGCAGCAGCAGCCTCTCGGCCGGCGCCGGCGCGCTTAGCCGCAGCAGCAGCAGCCGGCAGACGCCGAGCGGCAGCGGCGGCCGCACACCCATGTCGGTCACTCCGCCGCGGCAGCTGCAGCACCTGTCGTCCCAGTCCCAGTCGGCGACGGACCTGAGCGACTCGTCGTCGTCCGGCTCGGAGGACGACGACGAGGAGGAGGAGGAGGTCGTCGAGGTCGTCGACGGCCTGGACGACGAGCGGCTGCCGTTCTCGCAGATCAACCGCCCGCCGCCGAACGCGCGGCGCCTGCACCCGGGCCTGCGCGCCACGGCCTCGAGCGCCGACAGCCACAGCAACAGCAGCAGCAGCAACAGCCTGTACCAGCAGCTGCAGCAGCAGGCGAGCCACAACAGCTCGACGTCGTCGCTGGCGTCGTCGCCGCCGCCGCCGCCGTCCCCCGCGGCGCCCTACATGGACGAGTACCGCGCGTCGCTGACGCAGGGCGGGCAGCAGGGCAACCTGAGCCTCAAGTGGGTCGTGGGCGAGCGCAACGGCCGCATGTTCACGCAGCGCGCCAACTACTGCCTGCTCGACTACGAGTGTGTGCTCGTGAACGACTGGGAGGAGCCCGGCGCGGACGTCCGGCCCATGTACGTGCGCGCGCTGCAGTCGGTGTACCTGCCGCAGTGCCAGCCGTGGATCGACGAGCTCGGCGTGCGGCCGACCGACCTGCAGCCGACGGGGATCATGGTGCGCGAGGCGCTGCACGCCCCCGGGTACGTCGAGGTGCAGTTCGTCGCGTCCGTGCTCGAGAAGGCGCAGCTGCCGATGACGTCGCGCCGCTCCAAGCTGCGCCAGCTCTGCGCCAAGGTCGGCAAGCTCGAGGAGGTGCTGACGAGCCGGCGGCTGTCGCAGTCGCTGCTGGCGCACCAGCCCCACTGGGTGAGCGACCGCGAGCGGCCCGTGTGCCACTGCTGCGAGAAGCAGTTCAACCTGCGCCGGCGCCGGCACCACTGCCGCCTCTGCGGCGAGATCTGCTGCTCGGACTGCTGCCCGAAGAAGGACGTGGCGCTGCCCGAGGTCGGCACGACGAGCGTGCGCGTGTGCACCGAGTGCGCGCGGCAGAAGCGCCGGCACAGCGGCGACGTGCTCGACCCGGCACCGCGCACGCCCGTGCTGTCGCCCGTGGGGGCGAGTTCGATGGCGGGGGCGACGTACCTGCCGACGCCGCCGCCGCCGCACCACCCGTCGTTCGGGAGCTCGCACTCGACGTCGTCGCTGTCGTCGCCGTCGCCGTCGTCGGACGCGTATTTATCGAGCGCCTCGAGCTTCAGCGGCATGAGTAGCAGCAGCAGCGCGGGGACTCTACTGGGCGACCGCAAGCCGTCGCTCGCGAGCGCCGTCTTCCAGAAGCTCAAGAGCGGCAGCAACCTGTCGTGAGAGGCGCGCGTGTGGCGTCGCCAGTCTTCCAGTCTTCCAATCGCAGCCGCAGTAGTCTTCCAGTCTTCCCCCACAGTCCGTCGAGTGCCATGCAACACGTGCCGTGTGTCTTCCGTCGTGTGTGTGTGTGTATGGTGCCTGTATTGCGATGTGTCTACTACGCTCCTGTCGTCACTCTCTCGTCTCTCGTCTCTACAGCGCGCGCTTGACGACCTTGACGACGTACGCCTGCAGGATGTCGCCCGGCTGGAAGCTGTCGAGTCCGTCGAGCTGCAGGCCGCACTCCTGGCCCTTGGTCACCTCGCTGACCTTCTCCTGGAAGTGGCGCATCGACTCCATCGTGACGTCGTCCGCGAGCGTCTCGCCGTCGCGGATGAGCCGGTACTTGGCCGCCATCGTCATGTTCCCCATCGTGATCTTGCAGCCGGCGATGTTGGTCGTGCGGCGCCCGGACGTCGTGATCGGGATCGACTGCAGCACCTCGGCCGTGCCGATCACCTCGGCCTCCTCGACGCCGCTTAGGTGCTCGCGCAGCAGCTCCTTGATGTCGTCCAGCATCGTGTACACGACGCGGTGTTGCCGGATGCTCACGCTCTTCTCGAGCGCCTCGCGGTCGATCGCGCCGGCGTGCTTGATGTTGAACGCGTAGATCGTCGCGCCGGTGGCCTGCGCCATCGCCAAGTCCGACGACGACACGGGCCCGACGGCCGCCACGATCCGCTTGATCACCGCCTCGTCCACCGGCAGCGACGCGATGAGCTCGTCGATCGCCGAGATCACGCCGACCGAGTCCGTCTTGACGATGATCGGCACCACGTTAGCCACGTACCCCGTGTCGCCGGCCTTGAGCGCCGCCACGCGCTTCGCCTCGTCCACCTCCTCGCGCCGGCGCAGTTCGATCTGCTGCCACTTGCGGCGCGCGCCCATGTACTTGCGGCGCCGGTGTCCGTGGCCGGCGGCGGCGTCGTCCTCGTCCTCGGCGGTGGCCATGAGGTCCCACTCAAGCAGCTCCTGGCGCTGCGCGACCACCTCCTTCGCGCGCTCCTCGCTCTCAACCACGAGCAGCGCGTCGCCGGCGTTCGGCAGCCCCTTGAGCCCGATCACGCGCACCGGGTGCCCCGGCCGGATCTCCTTGGCGCGCTTGCCGGCCTGGTCCACGAGCGCGCGGATCTTGCCGTACTCGAGCCCGCACACGACGATGCCGCCGGTCTTGAGCGTCCCCCACTTGACGACCGCGTCCACCTGCGTGCCGACGCCGCGCGCGACGTTCGCTTCGAGCACGACCGCCTCGCCGAGCGCCGCCGTGTCGGCGCGCAGGTCGAGTATCTCGGCGTGCAGCGCGATCGTCTCCTTGAGCGCGTCGAGCCCGGCGCCGGTCTTGCCCGAGACGCACACGAGCGGCGTATCGCCGCCCATCTGCTCGACGACGACGCCCCGGTTGAGCAGCTGGTCGGCGAGCCGGTTGCGCACCTCCTGCTCGTCGTGCGCGTGCATGTCGCACTTGGTGACGGCGACGACGAGCGGCACGTTGTTCTTGTGCGCGAGCTGGATGACCTCGACGGTCTGCGGCCGCACGCCGTCGTCGGCCGCGACCACGAGCACGATCATGTCGGTCACCTCGGAGCCGCGCGAGCGCATGCCGCTGAACGCCGCGTGGCCGGGCGTGTCGATGAACGTGATCGTGCTCTGGCGCCCGAACTTGGCGCCGAGCTCGACCGAGAACGCGCCGATGCTCTGCGTGATGCCGCCGGCCTCGGCCGCGGCCAGCTTGGACTTGCGCAGCGCGTCGAGCAGCGTCGTCTTGCCGTGGTCCACGTGGCCCATGACCGAGATGATCGGCGCGCGCGGCGGGAACATGGAGCAGTCGGCGGGCGGCGCCGTGAGCTCCAGGTCGACGAAGTCCGGCGGCAGCAGCACCGGGATCATGTTGAGCGACTCGACCGCGAGCTCCGCCGTGTCGCTCGCCAGCACGGTCTCGTCCCGCACGCCGCGCTCGCCCAGGTCGCGCAGCGCCCTGATGAGCACGCGCGACTTGACGCACATGCGCTCGGCGAGGTCCTTGACGGAGATCGCGGGCGGGATCTCGACCTCGAGCGGCGTCGCGGGCAGCGCCGGCACCTGCTGCTGCCTCGTCTGCTTGCGCTGGAAGCGCAGCGAGCGGCGGTGCTCGCGCTGCTCGTCGTCGGCGTCGCCGCCGCGGTGCTCGGCCCAGTCGACGTGGCCGAAGAGGTCGTCGTCGGCGTCGAAGAGGCTGTTCTCGAACTGGAAGTTCTTCAGCAGGCTGCGCCCGTCCTTCTTCTTCTTGCTCTTGAGCTGTTGCTTGCGCCGGTCGGGCGGCGCGGCGGCGGCCGCTGGCGACAGCGCCGGCCGCTTGGCCTTGTGCTTGCGCGCCGGCGCGTCGTCGTCCCCACCGTCGACGTCGTCGGCGTCCACGTCGTCGTCGTCGTCGTCCTCCGCGAGTCCGAGTGCGGACAGCTGCGCGTCGCCGGCCCGCGGCTTGCGCGCGTTGCCGGAGCGGCCTGCAGCAGGCGACGAGGAGGACGACGATGACGCGCCGCCGTCGTCCAGCGCGAACGACAGCAGGTTCTGGAACTTGTTGGTGAACACGGCGCTCTGGCCGTCGCCGCGCTTGCCGAACGCGCCGACGCGCGGGCTCTTGGCGCTCTTCGGGCCGCTCGAGCCGAGCCGCGAGCCAGCAGCTCCCGAGCCAGGAGCCGCGTCGGGCAGCGCGCTCGAGCCGAAGAGGTCCCAGTTGCCGCGCGCCTTGGCCAGGCCGCCGGGCTTGGGCTTGCGGCTGCTCGGCAGGTGGTTGCGCTTGCGGCGGTCGGGCACCGACGAGACGCTGAGGCGCCGGTTGCCGCCCGAGGCCGCGAGCGCGCGCTGCAGCGCGTTGCGGAGCTGCCCCCACTGACTCATGGCGGCCGGAGGCTTGTTGCGTATGTGTATCGGTTGGTTCCGACGTATCTCCGATAGTGAAGTAATCCAGGTTGGATGATGGAAGATATCAAATAGTGAAGTAACCCAGGTATGACCCATCATTTCTTGATAGAGATTCCCTGCATTTCGTCACTCTCTGCGTTAACTGGCGCAATAGTGCGAAAACACAGGGGAACTGCAGTTTGCAGACGACCCATACTGAAATCAAAAGAAATAAAAGCGCGAGTCCCCCCACGACGGCGGCACATGGCCGACGCCGACGCCTTCGCGCGCGTGCCGCCGCGCCGCGCGCTGCAGCCGGAGACGGCGACCGACTGGCGCGCGCGCATGCAGACGCGGCTGCCGCAGCTGCGCGCGCGCCCGTCGGCGGCCTTCTGCGTGCCGCCCGGCCGCGTGCTCAGCCGCGACGACGTGCGTCGCCTGCCTGCTGCCTCCCACCTGCCTCCTCCCGCTCACTTGGCCCATGCGCGACGTCTGCACGCGCAGTTCGTCGAGAGCGGCTTTGAGCGCCCGATCATCGCGGCCGACCCGCAGCAGGTCGGGTTCCAGGGTGCGTGCGTCGCCTCATGGGCCTAAGGGAGATGACGACGGCGACCCACTGACGAGCGGCTGCGCAGTGCCGCCGACCGGCGCCATGGACCTCGCGGACCTTGAGCGCAGCATCGGCAGCGAGCGCGCCATCCGCGCGATCGACGTGCGTGCGCGCTCTCTATGGGAACTTGTGCGGGTGGAGCGCGTGACGGCGCTCTCTTTGTGGGAGGGTGACCAGGTGGCCTCCCAGCTCGAGCTCGCCGAGGACTGGAAGCTGCGCGAGT
This sequence comes from Globisporangium cystogenes, assembly GCA_023334215.1. Taxonomy (NCBI): domain Eukaryota; phylum Oomycota; class Peronosporomycetes; order Pythiales; family Pythiaceae; genus Globisporangium; species Globisporangium cystogenes. The sequence goes on from JAASGM010000815.1 coordinate 6,683, forward strand.
GGGTCGCGTTCTTCCGCGAGCCGCCGGCGCAGCGCACGCGCGTGCTCAACCTGCTGAGCCTCGAGTGCGGCTCGAGCAAGCTGGCGAAGCTCGTGCGGCCGCCGACGCTCGTCAAGGACGTCGGCTGGGTCGAGGCGCTCTGGCCCAAGACCAGCAAGGCCGACCGCGCGCGCATGCCGCGCGTGCAGCTCTACACGCTCATGAGCTGCGCGGAGAGCTACACGGACTTCCACGTCGACTTCTGCGGCTCCTCGGTCTGGTACCATCTCTACCAAGGGCGGAAGGTGCGGACGGGGAAGACGTTCGTAGGAGCTTCCAGCACTGGACGCCGTAGCTCACGCGTTCTCCTCCTGCTGCTGCTATTGCTTCGTCAGATCTTCCTGCTCATCCCGCCCACAGACGCCAACCTGCGCGGGTACTTTGAGTTCCAGGCGCACTACAAGTTTGGCGAGTCGGACTTCCTCGCGGACCACATGGACGACGTGTCGTACGTCGAAGTGCGCGCCGGCGAGACGTTCCTGCTGCCCTCCGGCTGGATCCACGCCGTGTACACGCCGGAGGACTCGGTCGCGTTCGGCGGCAACTTTCTCACGGGCTACCACATCCAGATGCAGCTGCGGTGCCACGCCATCGAGGACGCGCTGCACGTGGCCAAGCTCTTTCGCTTCCCGCAGTTCGAGGCAGTGCACTGGTACGCCGCCGGCTTCTACGCGCGGGCCCTGCAGCTGCGCGTGAGTCAGCAGCAGCAGCAACTCGCGAAGAAGAGCGTCTCAGGTGCCAGCGCGCGCAAGGCGGCCGCCGTGTCCCAGTGGGAGCTCAACCAGCTGACGGCGCTCGTGGCGAAGCTCGAGACGTGGCTCCAGGGCGACAGCGAGAGCGACGCGACAGACGCGAGCGAGGTGAGCGTCACGCGGATCTGCAAGTCCGCCGGCGGTTTCTCGAGCCCGAACGCGATGCTTGCGAGCATCCAGCAGAACCTGGAGATCGTGTCTGCCGAGCCCAAAGTCGACGCCGAAGCTGTCGACGGGAAGGAAGCGCTGACGGACGAAGAATCGGTGGACGAGGCGCCTGCTGCTGCGGAGCCCCGCGTCGAGGACGTCAAGATGGCCGAGGCAGGCAGCAGCCCGTGTCCGTCGACGACGAGCACCGCGAGTTCGAGCGAGAGCAGCTCCGCGTCCAGTTCGAGCGTGAGCGACAGCTCGAGCGTGTCGAGCGTCTCGGACGACGACGCCCCCTCGGGTGGCGGCGACGAGCAGAAGGACGAGGATGACAAAGGCGACGAGAAGAAGGACAACAAGGACGACGAGAGCGCGAGCGACAGCGACTCGAGCAGCAGCAGCAGCAGCAGCAGCAGCAGTAGCAGCAGCAACAGCAGCCGCAAGCTCAAGCGCGAGCCGGAGCCAGATCTCGGATCCAACGGCGTCGGGGGCGACGGCGACGAGCACCGCGACGGCGACGAGAGCAGCACAAGCGAGAGCGACGGGTCGGACGTCGACAACGCGTACCCGCGCCTGCCGCCTGCGCCGGTGGACGCGTTGCTGGCGATCCGGAAGCGCGCGAAGCGAGACGAGCTGACGCTGTCGCTCCAGGCGAAGGAGGAGGTGATCCAGCTGGCGCGACTGCATCAGCGCGAGCGCCTCGAGCAGCTCCAGCGCGGCAAGGCGAAGAAGCCCAGCGCGAGTGCGGGGAGAGTGGTTGGCGGGTCGTCGAAGAACGCGAAGAATGCGAAGCGCAAGTCGTCGGCGTCGTCGCTGGCGGGGGCGTCTCAGGCGAAGGCGATCGCCGGCTCGAGCGTGGCTGCGGCCGCCGGAGCGGCTGTCGAGGACTGGGTCGTGGACTGCTCGTGCGGCTACAGCGGGAAGAACGTGGACGACGGGTCGCTCATGGTCGAGTGCGACGGCTGCCGGACGTGGGTGCACGCCAAGTGCGCGCTCAAGCCCGGGCAGTCGGAGGTGGGCGACAAGTTCATGTGCTTCCGGTGCGAGAACTGGTACTTCGAGTGCGTGTGCGGGATGAAAGGCGCCAACTTCAATGACGGCAACCCGATGGTCGAGTGCGAGAGGTGCAAAGTGTGGCACCACACGCTGTGCAACGGGATCCCGGAGGGCGTGGAGGTCCCCAAGGACTACCAGTGCAGCGCCTGCCGGAACGCCCAGCCGAGCTCCAAGCCGCGTTCCAGCAGCAGCAAGCAGCGCGGCCGCTCGGCGCAGACTGGCCAGCAGCGCCGTCGAAGCGGCTCGGGGTCCAAGAGCAGCCTTACTGTGCAGACCGACAGACTTCCGTCTGGTTCAAGTCCGGCGCTTGCTGCAGCCCACGTGTCGACTCCTGTGACGAGCGGTTCGACGCGAGATCGCAGTGCGCCGCTCCCGTTGCCGCCTTCGCTGCCACCTCAAGGCACGGCGCCAGCTTCGTCTCCGCCGCCGCCACCTTCTCCGCCACCGATGCCGATGCCGCCGCCGACGCCGCCGCCTCCGTCGATGCGGTCTCCTCGCGCGCCTTCTTCGCTCCCGTCGGCCAACGGCTCGAGTCGCTCGAAGAGTGACAAGTCGCCAGGCAGCGCCAGTCGCGACCGGAAGCGGAGCAGCAGCTCGTCGCACGGTTTCTCGGACGCCAAGCGCTCCAGTTCGAGTCCGAGCACGTCGAAGCCGAGATCGAGCTCGTCGAAAGGAAGATCGAGCGAGGGCAGACCTCGATCTGCCTCCCATATGGACGACGACGGTCACGCAGCAGCGGACATTCTGTCGGAGCTCTCAACGATGAACCGTCCTCCACTGCCTGTCACACCGAGGCTTCCTGGAGCGAATGGGGGGCAGAGCGGAGGAAGCTTGGGCAAGAGCAACGGCGCCAGCCACAGCAGCAGCACTCCGAGCGCGAGCAAGCGGAAGGTCGAGTCTGCGCGCGATCGCTTGGAGAAGAAGCTCAAGAAGAAGAAGCTGCGGTAAGTGGAGTGAGTGCGGCGGCGGCGGACGAGACCTCGTGTGCATAGCTAGTGTTCAGCGAACCGAGTGGGCGTGGAACTCGCCTCCTTGATCAATGCCGGGCGGAACTTCGTCGTTGTTAGCGCGTCGTGGTGAAGTAGTGGCGAACGTGCTGCGTGCGTCGGGATCGTCCTCCCACTACTCTTCCCACAGGATCCGACGCTTGAAGCTGTCCGAGGCGAACCGGAAGATGGTCGACGCCATGAAGCTGTCGAGGTCGAGGCGAGAGGACTCGGCCGAACTCAGGCTCGGGCGAAGCACGCTCAGGAACGCGAGCTTCGCGCGCAGCGGCAGCTTGGTCGGGAGCAGCTTCCCCTGGAACGCGTCGTTGATCTGCAGGCGCTCGCTCATCGCGCGGTCGCGCTCGTCGTCGCGGAGCTGAGCACCAGGAGGATCTTGTTCGTGGTCGCTGTCGCCGGCGTCTTCGTCGCTATCATCGGCGCGATGCCTGCCGTCGCGTTCGTTGCTCTCGTCGTCGCCGGCGTCTCCAAACGGTCCTGGGAGGCGGATGAAGCGCAGCTTCTGGTTCGCTTGCAGCATGCAGTGGAAGCTGGCGAGAGTGTCGGCCCTCATGTCATCGATGACGACGTCGAGTTCGCGCAGCGCCGGCAGGTTCTTCCGGTCCGAGAGGCAGGTTGCGAGTCGATCTAACGTGTCGTGAGAGATCGGCGTCTTGCTGAGCCGCAGCTGCTCCAACCTCGCGCCGTGTCCTTCGCCTATTGCCTCTATGATCGCGTCTAGGAAGTTCGCCTCGAGGCTCTTGTTCTGGCAGTTGATCACCGTGAGGTTCGGACAGTGCTGCAGGATGCTCTTGACCTCGGTGGCTTTGGTGTGGAAGAAGCCGCAGATCGAAGTCACGCGGTTCCCGAAGCGCTCGAGGAACGCGTGAGTCTTGGCCTGGTAGTGCTCGCTGATGACGAGATCGAACGTCACCTTGACGCCTCTTCCGTTGGTGCTCGTCATGCTGTCGACGACTTCTCTCTCGACTTCCTCCACCTCGTCGCTCTTCGTCCACCCGAGGCCGACGCCCAAAACCACCACACATGCCCACCCGGTCTCTTTCTCGTTCTGCACCAGCAACTCCAACTCGCACTCGCGATCGAGCGTAAGAAGCTCCTCGGATGCGTCGCTCGCCGCCACATAGAACCTGGCGCCTTGCTTCGCTCGACAGACCAGCAGCTCGCATCGACGGCGTTCGCCTTTCGTCGTCTCCGTGGTGTCCTCGTCAGGTTCCTTAGCCTTACGACCCAATAGCGCGGCGACGGGGTCCACCATCACGTGGGCGATCGCCTCGGTCCACCCCGCTTGCAGCAGGCTGAACCAGATCTTGACAGACGCGAGGCGGTCGTCCGCTGTGAGTCTCTTCGCGTGCGGGTAGAAGACGGCGAAGGCGACCCAGCGCATGACCAGGTCGAGTTCGTCCACGAGCATCCGCGAGCGGCGGCAGCTGAAGTGCAGACGCTCGAGGCGAGAGCCGTAGCGCAGAGACGCGCACATCGCCGCGACGTCCGCGAGTCGGAACCGGTCGAGGCCGACCCAGACCGACCGCAAGCTCGAGAGTACCTCTCGCCCCGGGTGCGAGCGGCCGACGCTCGTGTCGCTGCTCGCGACCAGCGCGTCCTTGGAGAATGTGTTGTTGTACGGAAGCTGCGCGTCGCCGATGCGGTACACGCTGTGGCACTTGGCGAGTATCTGCTCGACCGCTGGGAGCTGCGTCGGGCGGATCTCCGAGAGCCACAGGTCGAGCGACCGAACGGCGAACTGCCGCTCGGGGCTCGCGAACGCGCGGTCGAGTGCCGACTCGAGGAGCCGGAGCATCTCGAGCGTGATCCGCTTCCGGCCTTGGCGGAGCACAAGCTTGAGCTGAATCGCGTCGCTTGGCAGCCCGAGGTGACGGCGCGTGAGGAACTCGACGAGCTTGGTGCAGACACCCGCTGTCGCGTGCTCGGCGAAGAGACTGATCGTCACGGTCGGGAACCCGTCCTCCTCGACGAACCACCGCCGGTTCCGACGTGCGGCCCGGACGCCACGAGCGCGCGCCAGAAGGCGTGCTTGAGCTCCGGGAAGGCGCTGAGGCACCACGAGTGCGCGAGCAAGCGGTCGAGCGCCACAAGCTGGGTGGTGATGTGGGCCTTGAAGGCGGAAGCGCTCCGTGCACGCCACATGCTGTCGCTCGGGCCGAGCTGGAGGTCGAGCGTCCCGCGCAGTTTCTTCACCGAGAGCCTCAGCGAGCGGCAGGTGGCGACGAGCAGCAGGAGCGCCGACTCGCGCTCGAGATCCTCCCGCGTGGCCATCCTGCGTCTCGCTCACTTTCTTCACGCTATGCTTCGTGTCGCTTTGTGGAGGGAGATAGTACATGTAACACCCTCTGGACAACGCTGTCGCGTCGCTGAGCTGAAGGACCCGCACACAAAGCGCAGGCCCGCGGCTCGCTGATGCATCGAAGTACTTGGCTCTGACTAACGTCGATGCATTCGTTCAGGGTCTCACATCCAATCAGTCGACGTGCTCGTTGCGATTATCGGTATGCTACAGGACGACCAACGAGTCCTCACTTGGGCGATCCCGGTTTCCGCTGTCAACAGCACGTACGAACCCGGTAGAATGTATGTCGAGAGAAAGCTGGTTGAGCAAAAGTTCCGAAGGCACAGAACGAGAAGCTGGTGTTTATGAGAGTGCTTCGTTGCCTTTCACCACAGCCCACACGCTTACCGTTGAGACGTCAACTTCCTTGTGGCTATGAGAATCCTCCAGCCCGCATCAAGCCTGAGCGGCAGATTATGTAGTAGGGAGGGAGGGCTGCAGCCGCGACCTGCGCACATACGAGTTGAGTTTGTCCGGATGTTCGTTGGAATGACATCAGACAGCACCAGCCAAAGTTCCAGCTGAGCAGGCAAAACTCATGATGGTTTTCATGTTTGCAATGCATCGAGAAAACGACGACAGACAGAACAGCAACTCAATCTGCACCAAGTCTTCCTCCACTTGAAGATGCAACATATGGCCAACGACAGATCGTGGCCGCCGGGTTCCTCGACCAGGTCGCCAAGCGCGCGCCGCCGGGAGCGATCGCCGACGGCTCCAAGATCGAGCGCAACTGCGCGTACATCGCAGCCACGGGCAGCGTACAGGAGCCCGTGTACATCCACCCG
>JAASGM010000816.1:0-12804 GCA_023334215.1 Globisporangium cystogenes
GATTGGATCATCTCGTGCTGGCTCCGCACGTAGTTTGTCGTCGCGGCGGTCGAGAGCTCGGCAAAGAACTTCGCGGAGGTCGCGAACGCGTTCTACTTGGCGCAGAAGGCAGTGCTGTACCCCACGGAGCCGCTCTACAACGTCAAGAAGAAGGTAGGCGCGCGTGTGCGACCGGCGGTGTTGGCACCTACTCTGGTGTGGAGAGCCCTGTGCTAACCGCTTGTCGTTCTGTGCACACGCACAGCAACTGGAGCCAAAGTGTGTCAAGGCCATCAAGCGCACCTTCCGTCTCTACAACCGCGACCGCAATGGGATCCTGAGTCGAGATGAACTGAACGAGTACCAGCACGACTGCTTCGGAATGCGCTTGCTCGCGACCGAGATGGACACGATGATGGAGTTCCTCGCGTCCGCGATCCCGGACGGCGTGGCGGCGAACGGGAACGGCATCTTTCTCGAAGGGTTCCAGTACCTGTGGCAGCTGTTCATCGATCGCCACCGCCCCGAGTCGTGCTGGCAGGTGCTGCGCAGCCTCGGATACAACAACGAGCTGTATCTGGAGATCCCGCCGGAACGCGTCGGTCTGCCCGCGTTTGAGGACGACCAATCGGCTCAGCTCACGCCACAGACGCTCGAGTTTGTCACGAACTTGTTTCGTCAGTTCGACGCGAACAAGGATGGGCACCTGCGTGTGGAGGAGATCGAAGACATCTTCTCGATCTGCGAGGACGAACAAGCGCCGTGGGAGACGTGCTCGGTGATTTCCTCGCCGCTGCTGTACAAGTCCTCGCTCGTGGATGGCAAGCCCGCGCTCTCGCTGTCGTCGTGGCTGGCGTGCTGGAGTTACCTGGCGCAAGAGAACCCGTCCAAGCTTCTCGAGACTCTCTTCTACCTAGGGTACAACGACAAGCTGTCCCCAGCGCTCGAGCTAACGAAGTACGTGGCATTGTGACTGTGTTGTGACTGCGAGGCACGGAACGGATGCTCTCACACAACGAGTGTCGATAGGAGCCGAAGCCTGACGCGCGAAGTGAACAAGATCGAGCGCAATGTCGTCACGTGCTACATATACGGCTCCCCGCACGCGGGGAAGAGCGCGTTCGTGGACGCGTTTGTGGACCGAAAGAGTACCGCACCCACGGCCGATGGAGACGACGATGCCAAGTCGATCTTGCGCGCGATCAGCTCCGTTCTCGACCGGGATGTCACCAAGTATCTGCTGGTATGTGCCATGCGTGCTTGTGGGTTTGGGTTGATGTGTATCAATGGGCGAGACGCACACAAACTGTGGAGCTTTCTTCTCATATGTGCACCGCTACCGTTGGCCAGATCACACAGGAGATCGTGGAGAACGAGATCGAGAAGAAGGCAGATGTACTGTGCATCCTGTTCAACCCGGACGAGCCGGAGAGCTTGGTGGTCGCCGAGGACCTGTACAAGAAGCTGGCTCCGCAGTCAATTCCGCGCGTGGTGATCGCGTACAAGCCGAGTGGAAAAGTCGGTGGCTCCGCATCGGAGGACACGAGCAACCTTGCGACCGATGCAGTGCTCAAGCAGTTTCCTGCGTCCATCCTGTGTGATGACACGAGCAAGGTGCACGAGGCGATTTCCCTGATTGTGCGCACAGCACTGCGTCCGTACGTCCCAAGTCTGCTCTCTGTCTGTCGTCGATTGGTGCCGGTCTGACAACTAACAATTTTGTCGATATGGTGTGCGTCCAGACCGAAGAACGCCCGAAGCAGGCGTGGTGGTCTGGTCCGGTTCTCCACGGCGTTCGGTCTGTTCGTGGTGGCGGGAGTCGCTGTGAGTGGTGGCGTTGTGTACACGCGGCCTGACCTCGCAAAGCAGTGGTACCGCGAGGTGCTGCTGGCGTTAGGACTATCGAAGTCCGAGACATCGTCGGCTCAAAGGTGAAGCAGCTATGGCGCTGGATGGCGGGCGGTCATGGTTCCTGTGTGTGCAAGGTGTCATGTGTAAGTGGTGTACGCACACTAAAACGCTAATATAGCTGACACAGCACACACCGTCGCGCAACAAGCGAACATACATTCTGGTGATGCTGCGCATGAGGAGGCTCCTGTCATCGGCGCACGCACTCGCAGTAGAAGGTGTCGCAAAGGCGCTTGAGAGCAGCGGCCGGAAGTACTCGGTCGAGCGCCTGCTCGGACTCCGCGACTACTGCGAGAGCACGTCTCCGCTGCGCGTGTTCCTTGTGCTGGCGCTGACTCTCTCTCCTCCTCTCCTCATACTTTTGGCACTCGACTTGGTTTCGCTGCAAGACCCTGCTGCTGGATGGCGTGCGAATGGCGTGTTCTGGATGCGGACGGCCGTGAACGCGATCTTCGTCTGCGGAAGCATCATGGTGCAGTCCCGGATCGTCATCCCTCAAGTGCGTCTCACGACGAAGCGGATGACTGCGATCGTTGCCGGGGTGTGCGTGGGGTACACTGGCTCGCTCATGCTTCTCGCGAGGCTCTGGACCTTCCCCGTGCCGTTCACGTTCACGATGGGCGGGATCCCGTTCTGCGTCTCGATGACCGCATTCGCGCTGCTCACGCTCGGCATCCGAGACCGCGCGCAGCTCTGGTCGTTCGTCCAGTTCTCCAACAACATTGCGATCCAGACATCCATGATGCTGGTGTATCCCACCTACAACGCCACCTTCCTGCGGATCCAGGGGCGAGCGCAGCTGGCGTTCGTGCTGCTGTTGCCGATCATCAAGCTGTCCTACAAATTCTTGATCTCGAGAGTGCAGACTGCCGACGACGACCTCGTCCCTGCGATCCTCTCGAGCGTCGATATCTTCGATGCGCTGTACATGACCAAGTGTATGCAGTCAGCGGGCTCGATCGAAGTGGCGTTTGGCATCATCTTGATCGACGTTGCTCAGAATCTCTTTGCGATGTTCGGCATCGCTCGCGGATCGCGCACTCTGCGAGAGATGTACACAGCCGAAGCACAGACAAGCAGCAAGGTCGCCGCGGCGATAAAAGCGATGCAAGCCGAGCGTGAGCTCGAGAGGTCTGAGTTGCCGTTCTTCCGCTTCCTCCTGGACACCATGAGTCGTCTCGACGCGACATCGATGCGATTCGGGGCTGTGCGGCACTACTCGCTATCTGATCAAGCGCGCGAACAGCTCAACGTTCTCTGGTCCAAGCAGCAAAGCATTTCGATGGATGTCGCCAACCAAGGCAGCATGCAGAAAAAGGTGGTCGAGAACGGCTCGTCCAACCGAGTCGTTCCGGTCGAATCACCGTCAAAGCAGGCGTGGCAGAGTTCAGCGCGGGAGAAAGTGCGCGAGCCGAACAAACCGAAGGAACTGAACGTGGCAAAGGATCCCGGCAGCGACGATACGGAGAGGATGCACAGACTCTCCGACGAGTTGGCAGAGCTGCTGCACGAAAGCGAGGCGGTGGCGGTGATCGAGTACATCGAGACTGTCGTGCCGATCTTTTACGCGCTGTACGTCTTCATTCTCTTTCATCTACCGAACGCACGGTACTACCAGGACATGCACGGCGTGACGTCCGGCAAACTGCACTCAGTGGTCGTGAACATCCTGGTCTACGCCGTGATGGAGCTGCTGAGTCTGGTGTGGGTCCATCACGTGCTTCAGCGCAACTTTGGCGTCTCCCTCTTCTACCAGCTTGCGTTCACGCTGGAGAGCGAGTGGCGGCTCTTCAGTGCAACTTTGTTTCATGGATCCTGGTCGTGTTTCAGTTCTTGCTGCTTCACAACGGTGCGTGTTTGCGCGGGTGTGTTACGCTCGTCGTGAGTCATCTTCCGGGCGATTGATGTATTGGGCATGTTCGTGGGACTCACTCACAGGCTCGGACTCCTCGTTCGAATTCGCGTGGATCGGAGGCAACGGACAGTTTGATGGCGCGGAGGGGGCAGACAACAGGGGTCACAGGGTGTGAGACGAGGAAGTGTGCAAGTCCTGTCGAGAGCACCGAGTGAGGGAGCAGGAGTTGGCGAGGCCAAAGTGCTTGCGAAAACCAGTTTGGCATTGGCGTTCATATCCTGGAAGGAACGACGGCTGTGTGGCAATCGGCGATGTGGGTATGCTGCTGGTGGCTTACTCAGTTGAACCTGATGGTTGTGCTGGCCGTGTAGTGGCGGGTTTGGTGATGGTTGCTGGTGGTACGGCTTCGCACCTTGTAGCGTCGAGACACGAGTTCATCTCTGATCGTTGAGTTCCGGCGAGTACATCCTCTTGATATTGATTTCGGGCGTACCATCAGCTAGAGCTGGGGCAGAGGCATATGAAAAGCGATTCTCTCAGCTACGCTCCCAACACCGTCGAGCGACGAAAGACTGGGGACTCGGAGCAGAAGTTCGCGAGGGTGTCGCTGATGCCGATTGCAAGCAATCTGGTGTCTGCGAAGATAGACGCGTACGTTAGAAGCCGATGGCGGTCGTTCAGCCAGTAGCTGACAGGAACGTCGCAGGGAACCAGGAAGTTATGAGAGGCAGCACATTCACGCGGCTCGATCGTCATCAGGAGCTCTCCGTGGTGGTGTCACTGGACTAGGACGCGGATCGCAACACACACCCCTGACGCTTGCGATCCAGGAGACTGCAGTCGACGATGACGACGGCGGTGGCAGCACGAGGAAGACGCTTGGCTTAGCTTAAGCTTCTTGAGGTCGACTTGCGAGAATGAAAGCGCAGCGTTGGAGCGGAGAAGAAATGGAGTGGAGCACACAGGAGCGAGTGCGCTTCACCTCGAAGGCTCAAGAGTCGAAGAGGTCGACGTGGATGCAGTACTATCCCGCCCCCCGTGACCACCTCCACGGCCTCCTTCAATCCGCTTGATCGACACAACCAAACACGCCAATCTTCGGCGTGGACGTGAACGGCAACGTCACAAGTCACAAGTCAGGAACCGCAAGGCGGTGATCTTTACGCGGTTTTGACCTGTGAGTGTTTGCACAACTTAACGCAACCTTTTGAAGATCGCAACACTTCGCAGTTCATTTCAATACAAAACGATTATTTTGCGAACAGTACTAGAACAGTTGTGTGGATCATGCATGATCTAGTTGCCAGAGCAGCGAGAGTCCAGAGGTGCGTCGCAGCACTCGAAGCACCCACACGGTACATCGCGCGGATGCTCACCAGCACTGACAGTTCAATCGCCCCGTGTTGAAGCTTTGCGGCCGATTCGGGCGATGAAGGTACATACCTGGCGCGAAAAATACCTGGTATGACAACCGCTCTCGTGAAGAAGCCACACGAACTCGTGCTTTCTCTCTCTCTCTCTCTCTCTCACACACACACACACACACACACACACACACACACTGTTGTTCACGCCTGGATGGTGACTGCTTCGTTGGCTGCGTGCATCATCAGCCTCATTCTTTCTCCACCGAACTTCCGTGCATATGATCAAATTCGATCGGCTGCACGCAAGTTCCGATTGCGCTTGAAGGTGCTTTAAAACAAACCCCTGTCTTCAACAGGGTTTTGGTCCGCCCAGTCGTCTCAGGTTCCCCTATCAGCTGCTGCGAACAACTCACAGCCAGGGTGCTTTGCGAATTGGTGCTCGACAGCAGCAGCCGCTAAGCTTACGCTGCTCGATCTTCTGAGATAAGGTTTCTGCCTGCTGGAGCGCAGCTTCGCTCCGCGCAAGTGCTGTCGAGATTACGCCAGTACATTTTCATAATCCAAGCCAAGTTGTTGCCCACGAAGCGTCGCGCAACGCAGGTCTCCGCCAGTCAGTCACTGTGCTCACTTCGCGTCTTGCTGACCACCCGCGACCGCCTCCTCCGCCTCCTTCAAGCCGCCCTCTGCTCTGCTCTGCACGCGCGCCGGATGCCTCCTCCGACGCTCACACAGCGCGTTCGGTCGCCAGGTGTCGCCGACCGCCTCCAGGTCGACACCAGCGCCGCCGCCACCTCCTCCTCCCCCGCAGCTGCGTCTTCGCCGCCGCTCTCGCCGCTCAACGCGCGCGCCGTCTTCCTGCTGCTCACGGCGTTCCTCGCGTTTGCCGCCTTCGTGCTCTTCGTGCTCTCGGAGATGACGCACCACCACCGCCAGCACCACCAGCTCCTCCAGCAGGCGCCGGAGCACGGCTGGGGCACGCTGCTGCTCTTTTCGCCCGCGCTGCAGCGGGATGTGCATGCAGCGAGCGTCTGGACGCTGCTGTTCACAGTCCCCGTCACGAGCGCGGCCGCGTGGTTCCCGGTGTCCATCACGCACGCGGGCGACGGCGCGCTGCGCATCAAGTCCCCAGTTGCGCCGTCAACGCCTGCCGCGCTGCTCCAGAGCCTCCCGCTTTTACAGCGCGTGGCCGCGCGCTTCCGCACGGATCACTACTTCCGCGCGTACCAGACGGCTGCCTGGACGCTCTACGGCGCGTTCCTGCTGCTGGTGCTCGGGTGTGCGCCGGCTTCGACGGCCCCGCCGCTCGGTGCGAGCTGGACGGCCGCTGTGTATCCGTTGCTGCACCTCGCACCGTTTTGCGACTTTCAACACCGCTCGAACGTCGCAGTCGCAGCGTTCATCGCGCAGGTGCTCATGATCTCGTCGGTGCTCGCGCTGGAGCGCGGCCGGGAGCACCGCCGTCGCCGCGCGAAGGGCGGCCCTGCCACGGGACGCTTCGTGCTCGTGCTCAACAACTTCAACAACTCGCTGCTCGTCGTCGGTGCGCTGCTGCTCGCGATCGTGTCCGAGTACACGCGGCACGCGAACAGCGGTAGGAGCGACGACTACTCGCTCTCGAGCGGCGTCGGCTCACTCGCGCTCTTCGTCACTGCGATGCTGAACACGTACGGGCTCGGCGGACTGCTCGCGCGCAAGCCTGGGTGGCGCTTCTACCAACCGTTCATGGGAGGCGCCAAGTTCGTGCTCTTCCAGATCATCTCGTGGACGTGCTTCGGCGCTGGCGTGTTCGTCCAGGGACTCTACCTGCTCTCACTCGTGCTCGTCGAGATGGAGCTTTTTGTGGGCGTCATGGCGGTCGCAGGCGCTCTCTTCGCGGTGTCCCAGGTCGTCATGATGATGTCGGTGCTGGTCTTCCGCAGCCCCAGCGCTTCTCCAAGCGAGGCAGCGACGTCCTCCAGTGAGCCGACTCCCCGCGGGTTCAACGACCGCCTGCAGACATTCGCGGACGAGTGTCTCGGCACACTGCTTGTCACGTTCCTCGTGAACCTCCAGTGGCTTCCAAGCGCGTCGTTCTTCGTCTTGTTCGCGGCGACCACGAATCTAGACGTGGCGGGCATCGTACTCTACGGACTCGCGTCCGTGCTCGCCGAGATCTTCTTCGTGCTCTCTCGCTCCATCGCGATCCACATGTACTCGAAGGATTCGAACCACGGCAAGGACAAGAGCGTGAACCCGAACCGGTTCAAGTACCTCATCTTGCCAGCTCTCTCGCTGGTACTCCCAAGCTACGCGACGTACTACCACTTTGTGCACGATATGGACGCGCTCGCTCCGGTCACGTTCCTCACGGGCTTCCTGTTCCTCTACGCGCTCACATACCGCGGGAACCCACAGCACAGTGGCGTACGCATGAACAAGAAGCTGATGGCGTCACCCAGCAAGTTCATCGAGACTGTCGTCAAGTACTTCAGCGGCCGCATCATCCGCGTCGCGCCACTCGATCCAGAGCAGCACTACGTCATGGCTTTCCACCCGCACGGCATCATGGCGACGTCGGCCATGTGGATCTCGTTCTCCGAGCAGTGGCACCGACTGTTTCCTGGCGTGCAACCCCACGTGCTGACCGCGAGCGTGTTGCATCAGATCCCGCTCGCTCGCGACGTTATGCAGATCTACGGCTCTCGCGAGGTGACGCGGCAGGCGTTCACGAGCACGCTGGAGGAGAAACGCAGCGTGCTGCTCGTGCCAGGCGGCCAGGCTGAGATGCTCGAGCAGCATGCTGGCCGGAAGGAGGTGCGTGTCTACACCAAGCACAAGGGCTTCATCCGAGTGGCGATCGAGCACGGCACGCCGCTCGTCCCGGTGCTCAGCTTCAAGGAGGGCGAGCTCATGGACAACATCAAGGCGCCGCTCATGCAGCGCTGGTTCATCAAGAACCTTGCGTTCCCGTTCCCGTACTTCCCGTACGGACGGGGCTTCCTGCCGATTCCGCGCAAGGTGAACACGACCGTCGTAGTCGGCGCGGCGATCCCCGTGGCGAAGATCGCGAGCCCGAGCGCCGAAGACGTCGACAAAGTGCACACGGAGTACTTTGCGGCGTTTGAGGAGATGTTCCACACCTACAAGGCGGACGCCGGGTGCGCCGACTACAAGCTGGTGTTCATCTAAGTCTTCGCACGCAGCTCACGACGGCAGCAACCGCAGTTCCATCCACTGTTGACTGCCGATCTGAATTTGTAACATGTACACTTTGCAGAACTCACAGGCGTCGACTCTCGACCTGAGGACTTGCGGTCGACAAGCTGCATCACTGCATGGCGCTCGCGAGGACTTCGAACCGGTTGCGTCGTTGCGCTTGATCCGGGAACCTCGCCCACACCTCGCTGATCGTCGTCGAGAACTTAGTCAGGTCGGCTGGAACCGCGCGGCTGTACTTCGCAGCGTACTGCTCCCAAGTGTGAGGTGGGATGAGCGCTGCAAACGCAAGCAGGATGCTGGCACGCCACGTCTTGAGGCTCGCCTCCCAGAGCTGGAAGACCTGCGCGTCGCTCGGGGACTCGCTCAGCTTCACAGAGACCTCTTGCACGGCTTCGTACGCTGCAGTGAACGCCGGCTCGCAGCACACCGCCTGGTAGAACGTCATATCGCACGGAGGAAGCGACGCGTTCCACGCGACGAGCGCGCTCCGGAGCGAATCTGGGAGCTCACTCGGATCCTCGCCTCCCACCTCAGCAGACTGGTTCGCCGTCGACTGCACCAGGGTAGGCGCCGCAAACTTTTGCAAGTACGACACGCACTCTTGCTTGCCGCTCGGGAGACACGCAAACGCGGTTCTGCCCAGCTGCGCACCACACAAGGCAGTGAGATCTCAGTGTGCGATAGTGAGCCGCGTCGGCAGTCCGTACCGAGTTGGTGATCGTCAAGTTGGCTTTCTTCGAGCCGATGACTTCGCTCAGCATAGCGACAGTCGCACCGTAGTTCTCGCAAAGGCAATGCATCGGCGAGTTCCCAATCTGCCGAGCCGTCAGCAGCAGACGCCGCGGTCAGAGCCCAGCCTTCACCCTTCCGCCTCTGCGTACACCAGACGAGCATCCAGTGACTCCACGTACGTTGTTTGCCACGTTCGGGTCTGCCCCATGCTTAAGCATGACGCGGATCCCTTCCGCAGACACCACGCTGTTCTGGCACAAGTAGTGGAACGGCGTCGCTTGGAACTGCATCCAGAGCATCGGTCGGCATGAGCGGTCGTAACAACACCATCAATCCGCGCTGCCCCGACGCACCTGGTTCTGGACGTTGGCGCTCGCTTTCGCTGACAAGAGCACGTCGAGCACCGCAGCGTTCACCTCGCTGTTCTCGCTCGCGCAGTGCAGCGGCGTGTTCCCGTCCTGATTCGTTCGTGCCTCAAGTCAGTCAACACACACTTGTGACTGCGTCTCTCAGCCGCTGATATCAGAGCCGCACCCACCTCATCCACCGCGCTCACACTCGCGCCCGCGCTCAGCAGCGCCGCCAGCGCATCCGGGGTGCACGCGTCGTTCTCGCAGAGGAGATGCAGTGCAGCCTTCTTGGAGTCCTGGTGGGCAGCGCTTCCAGGTAAGTCGCCACGCACCCGCGCATAACGCCAACCGAGCTATCGTGGCACACCGTTGTCTGGAGATTCACTGCGGCCTTCGAAGCCACAAGAGCGCGGACACTGGCGCTCAGGTCGGAGCCCCACTCGTCGGCGCGGCTGCGGTTCTTGCAGAGTACGTGGAGCGCGCTCCAGCCGTTCTGGACGGATGAGAAGAGTGCGTCGGTCATTCTCGGCGCCTGTGATCCTGCGAGCATGAAGCGCGACGAAGACGGCGGCGCACCTCGTCCACAGCGCTGCTGTCCACGCCTGCGCGCACAAGCAGGGTAATCGCCTGCGCGCGTGTGGCGTTCGCGACCGAGCGGTTCTCGCAGAGGTAGTGCAGCGGCGACCAGCCATCCAGCAAGAGCTCAGTGGCCCCCAGAGACTTTCCAACACCGTCGAGCGCCTGCTGCACGTGCGTAAGGTTGCAGGCGCCCTGGAGTTCATCCCAGAGACCGGCAACGAGCGACTTCGACGCGTGCGGCGTCGTCATTTTGCTAAGTCAAACACTCAAACCTTCGTTCACTAGGACCTTCTGAAACGAAAAGGTTCTTATAAACGAAGTAGAAATTACTTGTAGCGTATTACATCATATTATGGCATGAATTTGGGTTGCTTGGCAAAATCGCCATATCTTTTGTGTAACTTCCTCTGTTCGCAAAAATAGCCACATGCTATTTAGACGGAGCAGCAAACAGTCCAAGTCAGATGCCTTTTCACTCAGATTATCCAGATCAAATTTTGACGTAAAGTCATATTTTCTCTATTTTGGCGTGATCTGTTATTGGCAGGTCTTTTATTGGGGTATAGACTTGCATTGAAAGCAAATCCAGACATAAGAAATGAACCATCCTAAACATAAGTATCCCTATGTTTTTTTAAATAGATTTTTTGCTTGCGGGGGTTAAAGTCTGAAAACCGAATGGCGGTCAGAAAAAATAGCCGAGAAAAAGGGCAAAAAGTGATTTTGAATTTGGTTGCATTTGAGGGAGCGTCAAACAAAATGATAAAATTTGCGAAGTGCGTTTTTTTATGTTTTGACATCTTTGAGAAGCTGTGGATCTTGTCTTTCAATTGATGCTTTCGCTGTTGCAAACAGAGCTCTGTGTGATAAGCTATGGGCGTTTGAAAACATCACCTCCCAATTGAAAAAAACAGATTTATCGAATTTTATGTCAATAGTGTCAAATTGTCTTGCGCGTGCGATGGTGCTTTTGGAATTGCCAAATTTACTCCTTACAATTTGAAATTGCGAATAAGTGAAAGATTTTACCCGGAAATTCCATATTTGACACCCGAGGTGTGATGAGTTTTGGACAAAAACCTTTTTAAAGCGATCATTTTCGATCTGTAATAGAGGATGTAGGCATCAAAGTGATTTGCGAAACGCACAGAGAGCCTGCTCTCACGCCCTACGCGCTCTCTTCCGCTCTCGCGACTGCTCCGCTTGCTCATTCGTCGGCTTTGCGTACGCGCTGTCGTTCTGGAATTCCACAGGCACGTACTGGCGCACCTTGTCGAACATGGCTGCGAACTTTTCCGGGTTCGCTTGTGGTACCTCCTGCTGCTGCAACAACGAGTCCAGTAGGTCGTCTGCTCGCTCAGCGCTCACCTGTTCACCGTCGTACTCGCGTCGGAGATCGTGCACGACAGCCGCGAGCTCTGGGGTCACACGACACGCCACGACACCAGGTCGACCGCTGCTCATCTCGAAGACGAAACTTCTGGATCGCGGCGATGCTCTTGTACAACTCGTTCACGGCGGGCTTGTAGTTCGTGAACATCTCTGCTGTGCACCGGATCACCACCGACGACACGGCGGCGCTTTCGACGACGGTGACGACCTGATCCACTGTCCAGCAGTCTTGCTTCTCAAAGCTCTTTCGGATGTGCCCAAATCCACTGTCGCAGGCGTTCTTCGTGTGGCCCTTGACAAAGAACTTGTAGGCGATCCGCTCGAGCTTGCCCATGTGCACTTGTGCTGTCACGGGGTGAGGCACCCGTGGCTTTAGCTTACACGATGCTTGTGAGGAAGCTTGGTTTTTCAACTCGGAGTTTATTTTTATGGGTTTTTAGCCTTATAGTGATGTAATAGAGTGAAACCTCTCTACTCGGCATCCACCCGTTCCCGGATTAGGGAGGATGTCCTAGAGGTGTCCAAATAGGAACGTACCTAGGTGAAACTAGGCTCGTACCTACTTGGATGTGTACGGTGACCCCGTTACATGTGCGAGGAGAAACTTCAAGACGAAGTTGATCTTGTATTGCCCGCCGCAGTTGTCTGCGAATATGGTCAACCGCTTGTGTCCGCCCGCCACCACTCTCTCCTCGATGAAGTGCGCGAGGATAGAGTGATTTTGAATTTGGTTGCATTTTAGGTCCATTATGATTTTTTTGGGAGATTTTGAAAGCTTTCTTGATGATTAACACGTCGTCTCTGTAAGAATTGATGTTAGAACGGGGGAGATCCATGGGGAGGTAAATCCGGAACTGCACAGATTTGAATGAAAGTCGCAGGGATTGGTCTCACATGTGTTGTTAATAGTCTGTGCAAATTTGAGCTCAATCTGAGCAGGTGTGCACAAGCTGCGCTCGTGCATGTCGATCGAGGTGCTCAATATGCGGCCCTATGTGAGGCAAGTGGCCGCAAAGTTGAAAGCAAGAAGTGATCATCACTCTGACAGATTCCCGCCAAATTGTAATATTTACTTTTTGATTCCACAAAATTTAGCCAATTGGATGAAAATCAATTTTCGGACCCACAGTCAACAACCTGCGTTTCAATGCAATTTGTTGGCAGTCATAAAAAGGCGTAATCTAAAATGATTTGTATTATATATGGTATGGTTTGGTAGCAGCTGGCATATTCATGTAAAAAGAGTGATGGTAAAAAAAGGTAATAGACTTTGCGGCCACCTTGAGAGAGGTGTTCCGCAGCGCAGCGAATAACACAGCGAGTATGGCACCTCTCGTGATGCAAGAGGTAGCACTATGATCACGAGATGATGGGCTTTCTATTGATATTGACACCATCGTGATTGGACACGTTCCGGATTAGGTGCCCCCCAATTTTTCCC
>JAASGM010000817.1:0-12801 GCA_023334215.1 Globisporangium cystogenes
GC
The DNA here is from genome assembly GCA_023334215.1 of Globisporangium cystogenes. Classification (NCBI taxonomy): domain Eukaryota; phylum Oomycota; class Peronosporomycetes; order Pythiales; family Pythiaceae; genus Globisporangium; species Globisporangium cystogenes. Next base: position 3 of record JAASGM010000817.1, read on the forward strand.
CGCCTCGTGTACCGCGTGAAGGAGGAGCAGGCGAGCGACATCGAGAGCGCTGTGAAGACGCTCGAGACGCTGCCGGTGAGTCCGCGTTCGCCGCTGTACTCGGAGCCGCAGGACTTCGAGGAGCGGAAGCGCTAGGCAGACAGCCTGAAGAGTCAACCCATCCACTGTATCAATGAATCGATCCCCCTCACCTCTATCGTTCCCGTCGTCTCTCCTCGGCGGTCGAGAAGCTACTGCTGTCTCTGCGCTCGCGTCTCGCCGAACTCGAGGTGTCCTGTGGCTTCCGCGTGCGCCTGCGCTTCTCTCTGGCAACATGCGTGTTCGTAAGAGCGACAGCGGCGCGCGGGAAGCCCGGCGCCGTCGACGCACCTGCCCCGTGAAACCCTGGCGACACACGAGACACTGAATGCTGAAGCGATGCAGGTCCGTGTACTCGTGGTTCTGGTGCGCCTCGACCGCGACTTCGCTCGCGCGCTCGACCTTGGAGAAGTCGTTGATCGGGAAGAGCGCCGTGTCGCGGCTCTCCGGCGCCGTCTTGGACGGCGACTCGACCGCGAGGTCGTAGTGCACGCCGTCATAGAGCAGGAACATGCGCTGCGAGAAGCCCTGGTCCTCGCCGTAGCAGAGGCGGCTCATGCTCGTGACGTCGAACACGACCATCTCGACGCGGAAGTGCTGCGCGAGGATCGAGAGCTCGATCTCGCCGCCCCAGGACTTGTTGTCCTGGATCCACGCGCAGTACTCGTACACGGGGCGGCCGAGGAAGACCTCCGAGTACTGCTCCGGGTGCGCGAGGATCGTGTCCTTGATGAGCAGTCGCATCGCCGCCGCGTTGCCCGTCTTGCCCTTGCCGAGCGCATAGCTGCAGCACGGTCAGAAGCAGCGCGCATGAGCCCCGCTCGTCCGCCCAATGCCCGTACTCTTGTACGTTTGCACGCACCCGATCGCGTTGAAGAGGCAGCTATTGTCCGCCGGCACCGACCGGCGCTGGAAGACGCTCGAAGGTCTCGCGGCAGCCGCCGCGCCAGATCCACCGCCGCCTGCCAGAAGCGGCTCCTTCACCACGAGCACAGAACCCGAGCGCACACCGAGCGACAGCAGCGTGCTCTCCTGCAGCCCCACACGCGAGAGAAGCGTCAGTCGATGCATCTGCAACGACGTGCGGCGGTCGAGAGCAGACGCACCGCGGGACCGTCAAGCGGCTTGGGCGGGAACCCCGTGAGCACTGCGTTAGCAGCGCGAGTGTGTGTGATTCGTTAGCATACTGGAGATCCAGCAAACGCGCCCGAGAGCGCGCACCGTGCAGGTCCTCTGGCGCGACGCCGCTGCGCAGCGAGAGCTCGATGCGCAGCGCGTCCAGCGTCGTGTCGTCTGCGAGCCCAAGCAGCTTGAGCGACGCGCCGTTCGCGAACGTGGCCTTGAAGTCGAGCACCATGGCGGTCGCCAGGAGCGCAGCGTGCCGAGTGTGGACCTGGAGGCGCCTAGAAGGAGAAGGTTTTCACGGAAGGCAGCACCATGTGCTCGTTCGAGAAGGTCCTTGTACACGAGGCTCAAGGTTCTAGTAAACAAACAGTGCCTAAAACTTAACAAGACGATTCCGCGAACGCGCCTCGTAAACGTTAATAACACTTTGACTTGATGTGACTATTGGACATGCGTTTATACTTGGTTTTTGTATACTTTGGACACGTTTAATCCATTCCGAGCCATTCCAATAGGACATGCGTTTATACTTGATTTTTGTATACTTTGGACATGGCTTGTTAAAACGGAGCGACAGGGAGTCACAGCTGAGGATTTCACACTGAAAATGCGTCATTTTCACACTGAAAATGCGTCGATTTCACACTGAAAGAGATGTTTTTCTTAAGGAGAAGTTGTGTTACTTCAAGTACGTTTGATACGATCGTTCTAATATGGTGGAGTGCATATTTATGGAATTTTCCGATTTTATTCAACAGCATGAGTGACCTGTCACTCAACTGAGTGAAAAGTTCACTGGATGCCAGAATGACGTGCAGAAAATACCTCATTATTCGCGCGTACATCGCAATTCTTTGGCTGTCACGAGCTGTCACGAGAAGTGAACGCTGAAGCGTCACGACAGGAGAAGCGTCACTCACCGCCGTCGCTGTCTCCTCCGCCATGGCCGCGCTCGCCGCCACGTCGCTCAATGGCGTGAAAATCTACAACCTCGCGTCCGGCAAGACGCTGCCGCAGTGGGTGGCCGAGAAGACGCGCAAGGCACTTTCCAAGGACGAAGGTACGCGGCCACGCGACGAGCTCCCGACGTGCTGGCGTCCCGTCCTAACGCTGCTGCTGCTGCTACTGTGCGCGCAGACTACCGGCGGCGCGTGGAGCTGCTGCAGGACTTCCACTTTGCGTCCGGCTCGCAGCGCGTGCGCATGTCGGGCGACGGCAACTTCATCGTGGCCACAGGCATGTACCCGCCGACCGTCAAGGTCTTCGACGTGCGCGACCTGAGCATGAAGTTCGAGCGGCGCCTGGACGCCGAGGTCGTGCAGCTCGAGATCCTCTCGCCGGACTTCGGCAAGCTCTGCTTCCTCCAGACCGACCGCAACCTCACGTTCCACGCGCCGTACGGCACGCACTACAGCCTGCGCGTCCCCAAGTTCGGCCGCGACATGTGCTACCAGCGCGAGAACTGCGAGATGTACGTCGCGGCCTCCGGCGCCGACGTGTACCGCGTGAACCTCGACCAGGGCCGCTTCCTGGCGCCGCTCGAGCTCAGCGCGCCGGCCGCGAACGTCGTGCGCCTCAACCCGGTGCACCAGCTGCTCGGCGTCGGCTGCGAGGACGGCACGGTCGAGTGCTGGGACTCGCGCAGCCAGCGCCGCGTGGGGCTGCTCGACAGCGTCGCGGACTGCGCGGGCGGCCCGGCGCGCGCGGGCGAGGCGCCCGTGCAGGTCACGGCGCTCGCGTTCGACGCCGACGGGCTCACGTTCAGCGTCGGCACGTCGAACGGCCACTGCCTGCTCTACGACCTGCGGTCGTCCCGGCCGCTGCTGCAGAAGACGCACCAGTACGGGCTCCCGATCGTCGACGTCCAGTTCCACGACTCCGCGCGCAAGGTCGTGTCGGCGGACGCCAAGGTGATCAAGATCTGGGACCCGCGCGACGGCGAAGTGTTCACGAACGTCGAGACGCCGTCCGAGGTGCGCGACGTGTGCCTCGTCGACGGCTCGCAGGGCAAGTCGGGCGTGCTGCTCGTGGCGGGCGAGCAGGAGCGCGTGATGTCGTACTACATCCCGGAGCTCGGCATCGCGCCCAAGTGGTGCTCGTTCCTCGACTCGCTCACCGAAGAGCTCGAGGAGGAGGCGCAGGCGAGCGTGTACGACGACTACAAGTTCGTCACGCGCAAGGAGCTGCTGTCGTTCGGGCTCGAGCACATGATCGGCACGCCGCTGCTCAAGGCGTACATGCACGGCTTCTTCATGGACGCGCGGCTGCACGCCAAGGTCAAGGCGATCGCCGAGCCGTTCGCGTACGACAAGTGGCGCAAGGACAAGCTGCAGGCGAAGCTCGAGGCGAAGCAGGGCAACCGCATCACGATCCAGCGGCGGCTGCCCAAGGTGAACCGCGACGTGGCCGAGCGCCTGCTGCAGGCCAAGGAGAAGAAGCGCGCCAAGGGCGAGCGCGCCGAGGAGGCCGAGGCCGCGGCGGCCGCGAGCGCCGACGCGTTCGCCAACCCGCTCGGCGACGACCGCTTCTCGCGCATGTTCACGTCCACGGACTTCGAGGTGGACGAGGCGAGCGACGCGTACCGCCTGCTGCACCCGAACGCCGCGAACGCCGCGAGCCAGAAGCAGCGCCAGAAGAAGGAGGACATGGACAGCGACGCCGGCTCGGACGACGACGACGACGACGATGACGACGACGACGCGGTCGGCGGCCGCTTCGACCTCGTGTCGGACGACGACGAGGTGGAGGGCCGACCGAGTGACGAGTCGTCATCCGACGACGACGACGCTGCGGCGACCTCGCGTCGCGGGGTCACTGCCGCCGCGCGCCTCAGCAGCAGCAGCAGCGCCGCGAAGCCCGTCGGCGCGAACCGCAAGCCCAAGTTCTACGAGATCGCCAAGGGCGAGAAGGTGAACGACCTCATGGCGTTCGGGTCGTCGACGGACCGCGCGGTGCAGAAGGAGAGGAAGCAGCTCTCGAAGCTGCCGCTCGCCGAGCGCATGAAGCTCGAGCGCGTCAAGGAGAAGGAGCGCAGCGCGTTCAAGAAGGAGGAGAGCGGCGGCGGCGGCGGCTACATGCGCGAGATGTCCTTCATCCCGCAGAGCGACCTCCGCAAGAAGCAGCGCGAGGCCGAGCGCGGCGGCGACGCCGGCGACCGCCGGAAGAAGCGCGGCGTCGGGGACCTGAGGTTCGCGGCGCCCGGACGCAACCCGCGCTTCAGGAGATAGGGCGACGCGACGCGATGTGAGGCGACGTGAGACCGACGACGACGATGCTGAAGAGAGACCCCGAGTTCGATAGAGTGCACGCACACCCGCCCTCGCTACCTGCTGCTCTGCGGCGCTTGCGCCAGCTGCGCGTTGTCCTCGTCGTCGTCCTCGTCGGTGTCGACGCGCCGGATTGGCAGTACTTTGCTGCCGCCATCGCGTAGCAGCTGTGGTGCTGCATCCGTCAGAGCCGAGCACTCGGGCGGTGCGTCTGCCGCAGCAGGCGTCGCGGGCTCGAGCAGCGCGGCTGCCGAGGCCGAGACCCGCGCGTCCGTGTCCTTGATGCGCTGGAGCTGGCGCGGGAGCAGGTCGGGGGACCACTCGCTGCCCCGGCGCGGGTAGAGCTTGGCGAGCGCGACCTTGCCGAGCGTGTTGAGCTGCGTGCGCTGGTGGTGCTCGGCCACGGACCGGAAGGCGCGGCCGCAGCGCAGCGCGTGCTCGACGTTCGCCTTCTGTGCGGCCGAGAGCTCGAAGAGGTCGTCCTCGACGAGCACGGCCGCGAGCTGGCTCAGGAAGTACGTGGTGACCGCGGGCGAGACGGCCTCGAGGTCGCGCAGGTCCTGGATCGCGAACGAGTAAAGCACGCACTTGGACGTGAGCGCCGTGACGGTCGAGACCGTGCGGTAGACCTCCTCTGGCGCGGCCATGAGCGCGTACTGCTCGAAGACGGCGTTCGCGCCGATGACGCGGCCGGCGTTCGTGCGCGAGTTGACGAGGTCGCACTCGCCCTCGACGAGGAAGAACATCTCGGTGCCCGGGCCGCCGCAGCGACAGACCTTCTCGGCGCGCACGATGCACATGGGCTTGAGCTGGAAGAGCGCGTAGGACACGAAGCCCTTGAACGCGTCCTCCATGACCGTGATGAGCGGGATCGCGAAGAGCGTCTCGCCCGCCACGAGCCGCGCGATGTCGAAGCGCAGGCTCGGCGAGAGCTTGTCGAAGATCTGCGCATGAGAGGAGGGGAGGTCAGTGGCCCACGAGTGAAGAAGCTATGGAGCTGCGGAGCGAACAACGCACCTTCTTCTCCGGGAACAGGCTCGTGCACGTGACGTTGTGCTTGTAGTGCTGGTGGTCGTGGTGGTGGGGAGGAAGCGGTAGGCGTCAGAGGCGAACGCACTCGGCTCGGCGGCTCGACTTGACTCGGGTGATGACGCACACACGCACCACTTTGACGATCGAGCTCAGGCGCGCGCTGGCGGACGACTCGCGCATGTAGTCCTTCATCTCGGTCATCAGGAGCTTGTACTCGCGGTCGCTCGGGTCGTAGTTCTGGATCAGGTCCATCACGGACGACACGATGTAGCCGAAGAACGTGGCGTTCACGACGATGAGCGCGATCACGAGCGCGAGCTCGTAGACCGAGTACACGCTCGGGCGGATGTCGCCGTAGCCGACGGTCGTGAGCGTCGTGAACGCCCAGTACATGGACGCCACGTACCGGTCCGCGAGCGGGACGCTCTCCGAACACACTGCGAGGTCGTCCCCGGCGTACCGGAAGGACGCAGCGCACCAGTTCGGGAGCTTCTCGCCCTCGCTCATGAGCATCGACGCGTGGAAGAGGCACGCGTTCCAGTGGCAGAAGAGCGACATCATGAAGAGCAGCCGCCAGAGCCGCTCGGCCCACGGACTCATCTGCGCAGCAGCAGCGTCAGCGTTCGTGTTAGTGTTCGCGTCAGCGTCAGCGTTCGCGTCGGCCTCTTTCATCTCCTACCGTCGAGTGTAGCGTACCTGGACGATGTCTCGGATCTTGCCGAAGACCCGGCTGAGCTTGATGAAGCGCGTGAGCTTGAGCAGCCGCGCGACCCGCGTGAGGCGCAGCAGCTTCGTGGGGAACAAGCGCACTTGCTCGCTCGAGGTCCCCATGAAGAGACTACAGGGTAGAGAAACGCGATCGGAGGTCAGCAGCGCATTCGACTCTCTTGGAGCCGGGAGCGACTACCCGTACCTGACGATGTCGTCGAACGGGATCGTCGAGACAACGTCCGGCAGGAACCACCCGCGCACGTACTTGCGCCGGATGACCGCGGCGTCGTGGATCAGGAGCTTCTCGTCGTTCACGAACGCGGTGCGGAAGCTGATGAGGATGTCGAGGAAGAAGAAGCCGTCGATCACGAGCTCGAGCGCGAACCAGCCGCCGACCGCGTCGTAGCTGAAGCCGAGCCGCAGCGGCACGACGACGATCGAGTAGAGGATCGCGAGCCCGACGACGAACTGCCACGAGACGATGAACGGCTGCTGTGGGTGGAAGATGTACTTGCCCTTGAGCAACAGCAGCTCCGCGACGATGTTCTGCTGCGCCAGTGGCGCCGTCGTCGGGCTCCGGAACTTCTCGACCATCGACTGGAGGTCTCGCCGGACCGTCCCGGACGCGGACGTTATGCTGTACTTCCTCAGCTTGGGCTTCTGATTGAGCTCTGCCGGCGGCTCACTCGCAGCTTCGTTATTGGCGTTGAGAGCGGCGTGGTTCACGTTCGCGTCGGCGGCGTGGGGCGATGGGGCAACATCTCGATGCAACCAGTCGTCGTCTTCGTCGCCAGCATTGCACTTGCGGACGAGTGAGTCTCTGCGGAGGTCGACGAACGGGATCGTCCCCTGGCGCACGAAGAGCGGCATCTTCTTCGTGGCCTTCGGAGAGGCCACGAGCGGCAGACTCTCGCTCATCGGGATCGCAACAGCTTCTGTCAGCTTCTCCACAAACACGTGCGGATCTGCAGCAGACTGGCGAGGCACCAGCTTCATCGTCGGTTGTGTGTCTTTGACAGCGTCGGCGTCGTCGTCGGCAGCTTCCTCGTCGTACTGAGCGAGCGGGAGGTCGTGATGCGCAGACCGCGTCGACCGCGCGCTGACAAAGTGGTGGTGGAGCAGCTCCGGCACGGCGCCAGGCGGCTCATGACCGGCGTCTTCGGTCGAGAACGGCGAGATGCGGGACGACGTCCGCACGAACGGCGGCGCCTGCGCACTCTTCTTGACGAGCATCGATGACCGGATCATCGCGGTGGCCGTCTCGTGTTCGCGGAAGAGCGAGTACATGTCGCCGTCCGCCGCGGAGAAGCCTGCGTGGCGTTGCAGAGAGCTCGTACTCTCTCTTGCCGACTCACGGAAGTGCTGGATGACCTCCGGCCAGCGCTCGCCTGCGGTACAGACACGTTGTTAGTCTCAGAAGAACGAACGCGGATCTCGTTAGTGTCACGCCCATCTCGACGCACTGAGCTTCAGGATCGACTCGCGGGACAGGAACGTGAGCTCGCAGAACGACTTGGCCACGGCCGAGCACATGCGCACGCCGTTGCCGTGGTCGTACACTTCCATCTGAACGACGCGAGTTCCATCAGCGTTATCTGGAGATAGTAGCACTGAGCGAGCGGCTGAGCTGCGCGTACCTCGCCAAAGTGCTCGCCGACAGTGTGCGAGCCGATCTTCAGCTCGCCTTTGGCGCCTGGGAGCGTGCGGCTGACGTGGATCTTGCCCTTGAGCAGGAAGAAGACGTGCGCCGCGATCTCGTGCTGTACGTACACGAACTCGTTCTTGAGCACGGAGCACGGGTGCATGAGCATCACGATGTCGCTCACGAGGCTCTCGTGGCACTTGGAGAAGTATTTGACGTTCGTCACGAGCTTCGCGTACACGTGGTGGATCTGGCGGGGAAGGGCTCGCTCGTCAGTTCTCCGTCTCCTTTGTCATCAACGTTCGCACATGCGAGGGCCACTCACCAGCTCGTTGCGCAGCGCAGAGGGCAGCCGCTCGAGGATCTTGCGCTCCTTGAAGACCGAGTGGTTGAGGTAGTAGTACTCGAAGTGGTCGCGGATCTTCTTGCCCATGTGCTTGGGGATCTGCCGCGAGAAGATGTACTCTTTCACTGTCGTCATGCGCTTCTCGTAGAGCGCGACCGAGACGTTGAGGTTCGTCACGAGCGTCGAGATCGTGCCCATGACGTATCCGAAGAACGACACGCCGATCGCCATGACCGCGACGTTCAAGAGCCGCTCTTCGTTGTTCGTCGCCACGATATCGCCGTAGCCGATCGTCGCCTACAGATATCAGATAGGAACACGCGTCAGCGCTGCTCAAGTGAGCGAGAGCGAGAGAGAGCGAGAGAGAGAGAGAGAGAGTACTCAGGTTGCATCCGCACCATCGTCACGATTGCCCAGTACATGGACGAGAGGTACCGCAGCGAGTCCTCGTCCTCGAGGTGCATCTCGTCGTAGTGCATCGCGAGGATCCACGACTCGCTCTCGTTCTGCGAGCCGATCGCGTACCATACGCACGCGACGATGTGCGCGAAGAAGAACATGCTGAGCGCGAGCTTGACGAGCGACACGGCGCTCTGGTTCGTTGACACGGCGTCCTCGAGGCTCGAGAACATCTGCCCGAGCCTCCGCACGCGCGCGAGCTTGAAGAGCTTGAGCACCTTGAGCGATCGCAGTAGTTTGGTCGACATGAGCGCGTTCGATTCGCCCGCATCGGGGCTCTCGCTCACGAAGAGGTCGAACTGCATGGTTGAGAAGAAGTCGACGAAGAACCACCCGCGCACGTACGCGCGCGCGATGGCCCGCATGCTGTACGAGACCTCGCCGGACGGCAGGTAGATGCCCGTGAAGAAGTTGAGCACGATGTCGACGCCGAACGCGATGTCCATCACGTGCTCGAGCGCGGCGAAGACGCCCTTGGCGTCCCGCCGGAAGCACACGCGGTATGGCACGACGCATGTCGTGTAGAGCACGAACGCCGCGAGCAGCAGATCCCAGACGCGCTTGGTGGTCGTCTCAGGGTTGATCCGGAACTTTGGCGCGCGCGGGCGGTAGAACCGCCGCCGGAGCGGAGAACCGACGTACGCCGGGATGTTCTTGCGCAGCGCTCCCCAGAGCGACCGCGCGGTCTTCGCTCGACGCGGTCCACCGGCGACTCGCACGTGGGCTCCCGTCATCTCGTGTGCCGATCCTTTCTCGAGACGAGCTCGACACGACGCGACTCGGCTACCACCTCCAGTCGCCCATCCACGTCGCTGCCACGACGCTGCCTCTCGTCGTCGTCTCACGCGATACCAACACAGCTCTTGTGTGTGAACTGCGAAGTGAACGTGCGATATAACGACTGCTCTTCTAAGTTTGGGAGGTCAGAATCACCTCGAGAAATCACGACTGCACCTGCAAAGTTCGTCTCGAATCGGTCGATCGCCATCGTGGAGGGCTGCACTTGCCATTGCACTCGTCGGCGAGGTGGTAGCAAGTTGTCATGCGTTCAGCATGTGTCTGTCGCCTTGAGGCACGTGGTTCGCTCGATTACGACTGTGCTGGCTGTGAGTTTGGGCGATTGGTCGGGTGTCGATCAATGCACGTGTATGTGTGCATCCAGCTTGCTGTACGTGGTCAGGTGTGCCTGTAACCTGCCGTGTACTTTAGCTCTCTCACACACTCTCTCTTTGTTTGGTTTGGCTCGACTCAAGTGATCAATACCAGAGCGTGTTATGATTTATGAAATACGTTTTGAAAAATCACATGATTTTCAGAGTGTACTTTTCAAGGGAGTGCACGAACATCACAAACTTCGAATGACTCGATTAATCGCTGCTTCACTCGTCATCTGCGCAGAAGCCATGGGTGGCAGACTTACAGCTTGCTGTATGCACACGGGGCTTCATCCACAACACCAAGAAACAACAAAGATATCACCTGCAACGGCAGGAGTAAACACCTCTATTCGTTCGTGATCGATTGCTCGACGGACGTGAGGAGGAGGCGCTCGAAATCTGCGCAAGAGCACACGGGGTGCCTACTGCGTCTTGGGCTTCGCGTCCTTCGCTCCGGCGGCGGCGCGGCGCGGCGGGAAGAGGTTGAAAAGCACGAGCAAACCGACGCTGAGCACGTGGGGGAAGAAGTACCAGGAGCCCCAGATGCGGATGCAGCGGCGCACATCGAGGATCTCGAACGCCACGCCCGCGTACTGCATCGCCACCCACGTACTCACGAGGCCCGCGACGTCGTACACGACCGCGAGCGGGTGCGACTCGCCCTTGAAGTAGCTCAGGAAGATCGCGTGGGGGTACATGTTGCGGTCCTCCGTGTAGTGGAAGTACGGACGCAGACGGCGGCGGAGCTCTGGAGCAACCAACAGCCCAAGCCACATCAGTGAGTTCGGATGACTTCTTTGGCAGCCACACGAGTCTTCGTTGAGGAACGTAGAGTACGTACGCTTGCCGACTTCGATGTAGAAGCCACCGAGGATGAAGAAGAGGTAGTAGCCCGGCGAGAGACCCTGTCGTCAAGAGGGCCAAGTTAGTCCTCGGCTACCACCACCACGACTATTGCCAGCAGCGGCACAGCGACGTACATGCCACAGCGCGCTGACGAAGAACGAGACCATCGTGGAGATGATCCCCGGCTTGCCAGACTTGGAGAGTCCTACGCGCTGGTAGATGTCTGCAGTACCAAGATGGACAACTCGATTGTCAGAGAAGGGACGCATGGAGTGGTGATGAAGGCGACGTCAGAGCGCGCAGCAGAGACGCACATGTGTTGATCCAGCGCGCGACGCCCATGTTCCAGTTGTTGATGCCAACACGGAAGTTCATCGGGAGCTCGACGCACAGGATGTCGTTGTTCGTGATTCCGTTCCTGCTCGTGTGAACGACAGCGACAGTGAAGGAGAGTGTGAGAGGCCTGCGACAGCGAACGCCTACGCGCAACCACCGGCTGAGGCGACGCACCATTTGCCGGTCTTCTCGACGTAGCCGACGCCCGCGATCGCGCTCGCAGCCTCCGCGAGCGACCACGCGATGTACTGTGCACGCGATCAAGGCGAACAGTGTCTCTTGGTCAGCACGACGACCCATACCTTGTGTTGGCGCTGCCTCGCGACGGCACGTACGAAGCGGAAGCGGAAGAGCATGATGCGGAAGCACATGAAGAGGCAGCGGACCGCCCAGGGCGAGTCCGGGTAGAAGTCCGGCGAGTCGATCTGGTCCACTGGGAACTCCAGCGAGGCGAAGAACCCGGCGGCCGACACGATGATGACGAAGAAATTGCGTAGGTGCACCGTCAGCGGCGCCACGCGGATGTCCTGGGACGCACAGCCAGTTGGTCAGTCAGTCGCTGCGAACGGGTGTGGACGCCACACACTCAAGACGCACCTTCATCCAGTTGACGTAGTCCTTGTACTCGAACGCCGGACCGGCGAGGTATGTCGGGAAAAAGAAGATGAAGCCTGATCGCCACCACCGGAAGCAGCAGCACCAGACGAAGTCAGACGCCACCCCCTGCACCCATCGAGCCAACGAAGAGCACGGCCGTCGCGCACCAAAGTACGGCAGCAGCGCAGGAACGGCCTGGAGCTCGTTCTTGGCCATCGCCGACGTCTTCTTCTCCTTGGGCACGATGCCGTCGCCGTAGTTGATCGCGACGCTGCTGAGCTTGAGCGTGAGGATCATCTGCGCCGAGTCCCACACGATGTCCGGGCTGTAGAACTCGCGGTAGTAGTGGCTGTGCATGCACAAGGGAGAGCGAGGCACTGAGCCATCCGACAAGAGCGCGAGATCAGATGAAGCCACACGCACCAGCCGACGAGGTACGCCAGGAGTAGCAGCAGCACGAGCCGCCCGACGAGCTTCCTGTACACATACGCACGACGCGTGAGTCCCGATGGAAAAGAGCAGAGACAACAGCAGGTCGAACGCACCTCGGCGCGACGAGCATGAGCGCGTACACGACGAGCGCCGTGGCGACCGTGTGCAGCACCGCGTAGTCGAACACGAAGACGCCCGCCGCGAAGCCGACGATGACATTGAACGCGTGGCCTGTCCCGCAGCATCCGATGCAGCGCACGCACACAATAGGTCAGCAAGAAGGCAGGCTGTTAGCACGCGAGCGATTGTGCGTGTGCAGCGTGCGCTACTGTTCAAAAGGTGAAGGGGGAACATACGCGCGTTCGCGGACGGCGCGAGGTGGATGAGCGGCGCCGCGACGCTGCAGGCGGCGAGCGCGACCATGAGGCGGAAGCCGTTGACCGGGAAGCCCTCGCGCAGCGCGAGGCCGTCCACCGGCGCGCGCAGGAGCTCGTACATCCTGTCTGGAAGAGGAGCGAGAGCTGGTGCTGACAACACACGTTGTTCGCGAATGACACGCATCGGATGGCCACACATCAGGAAATTCAATTATTTACATCGGATGGCCAAGAGACATCGAATAAACCAAGGTGCTGCGCTACATCCTATCAGTGCTTGATGGTTCATCGAGTTGACAGGAGAGCACGCTATCAGACTTATATCGGAGTTGCACCGTGTGCGCTTGAATCGAGTTCGCACGCACTTGTGGTTGGACGACGCGGTTTCTTGTTAC
>JAASGM010000818.1:0-12797 GCA_023334215.1 Globisporangium cystogenes
ACCGAGGTGGTCGAGCCCGCGAGCTCCCCGAGCGCCGCAGAGGAGGAGGAGGACGACGATGACGATGATGATGACGACGACGCGTCGCCCACCGGCTCACAGCCCGCAGACAAGCGCCAGCGCGCGAACACCGAGAGCAGCGGGTGCAGTACGAGTGTTAAGCTCAGTGAGGTCTCCACAGCCACGACGCTGGACAAGGCTGCCTCGTAACACTGGGCGACGTCTTCAGCAAGTTGACTGCCTTGCGCAGCAGACTGAACTCAATGGACCAGACGAGCGCGTTCAGCTTCGTGGTTCGGATCCCCGTTCGTCGACTTCCCCCCCACCACCACCACCCCACTACCCCACTAACCACAAGTGCAGTGACGACGGACGCTGAGCCTGGAACTCCGTCACTCGGGAGAACCGCAACGTGGATCCAGTGACTCGGCTCCGTTGTCGTAGATAGTTCGGCTACCGAAGTCGAAGTCGATCACCAACAACCACATACACGGCGTCTTCGCAAGAATGGCGCTTCCTATGACTCGTGTCTTGGTAACTTCGTGAAGATCCGTCGCAGCACGCGATCTTGGTGAAGTCTGCGGTCACCTGCGTCACGTTGCGCTTCTTGTTGTCGTCGAGCAGGTGTAGAGAATGGAAATCGAAAATCGAAAATTGGACCCAACAGGATGACCACAAAATATAGTCTTGCGATTTGTATTGTCGCGCAAGCACCACAGTGCATGTTCCGTGAGTGTTGCTCGCTCTGATAAAAAGATTCAGCTCTGTCTGATAAAAGAATCAGAGCGAGCCACACCAACCACACCAACTCAAGTTTGTTCCAAGCGTGTGCCTTGCGGCGAACCAGAGCCGAACCGAAATTCCGACATGACACGCAAGAGTGATTGTCGTATCCATTCGCTGATCCCTCGGCAGCACACTCGCCAACTTGCGCCGCCCTGCGCACCTCTCGACCACCAGCAGCCGCACCCATGACGACGCCTTCCGCACCAGCCGCCACTCTGCTGCCGTTCTCGCCCATGGACGCGGCCATGAGCAACTTCGGCCTCACAGTGCTATACGTCTTCCCGCCGCCCGCGGACGCGTTCGACCTCGAGCGCCTGCACGACGCCTTCTGCGCGCTCGCGGAGGGCGAGTACCGCGAGCTGCTCGGCGAGCTCCACGTTCACCCGACGACGGGCGTCGTGGGCGTCAAGCAGACGCCGGAGGCGCTGGCGCCCGGCGCCGCGCGCGTGAGCGTCCCGTTCGAGAAGGCGGCGGCGCGCGGCGGCGTGACGACCGACGAGGCCATGCGCTCGCTCTCGCAGGAGTTCATGCCGGCGCGCGCGCCGAGCGCGCTGCTCGCGATCAAGGCGACGCTGCTGAGCGACGGTGGCCTCGCCGTCGGACTCAACATGACGCACACGCTGTTCGACGGCGAGGCCATGTTCACGTTCATGAAGGTCTGGGGCGAGTTCTACCGCGGCGTGGGCCCGTCCGAGCGCACGGCCGTGACTCACGACCGCCTGCTGCTCGCGGCAAAGGGGACGGGCGCTCGGCTGCCGCACCCGGAGTTCAAGCTGCGCATTCCGACGCCGCCGACGCCGACGGCCCTACCGACCACGACGCAGCACGTCTTCCACGTGTCCCCCGAGCAGCTGCAGCGCATCAAAGCAGTCGCAGTGGGGGCGCTGCAGCCTGGCGAGTACGTGAGCACCATCGACGGTCTCACGGCGCTGTTCCTGCTGCTGATCACGCAGGCGCGCGGCCACGGCCGGAACGTCCGCTTCACGACAGGCGTGAACGGCCGCAAGCGCTTCAACCCGCCACTGCCGCCCAACTACGCGGGGAACGTGATCTTCAACGCGCTGTCGACGTACGACGCGCATGAGCTCGAGGCGGTCAGCGAAGCCGCGATCCAGGCGGTCGCTCGCCGCGTGCGCGAGTCGATCATGCGCCGCGACGACGAGTACCTGCGCGACGCGATCGAGTTCGTGGCCGAGCAGGAGAACCTTACGGACGTGCTCGTGGGCACCGACTTCTTCTTCGGCCCGGATCTGATGTTCACGTCGTGGGTGAACTTCGGCATGTACGACGCGGACTTCGGCTCGAAGCCGTGGTATGTCGGCGTCCCGATCCTCCCAATCTGCGACGGCATGCTCGTGTTCATGGAGGGCATCCGCGGGGCGACTGGGGTCGACGTCCAGGTGATGCTCGAGTGCACCGCGATGTCGAGACTGCTGGAGCTGTGGGAGAAGGTCACGATCTGGGGGTAAATCTTCACGAGGTGCAAGCAAGGCGACCTTAGTCGCTCTGCTGGCCGTCGAACTGTGATACAGCAACTTGTGAACAACTCAACCTGTACAGCACGAGCGAGGGCAGGTGGACAACGCATCAACCGACAACGCGAAGAGCAGACTTTCGCTGATGACTGGGGAACCTCACAGAGCTGATCCAGTGTGCGACTCAGTGCTGGTCGCCCGCCACAAGTGTCTTATCGAGGGCAACTCTGGTGCTCGCTGCTGGAGTCCCGTGAAGCCTCGTGAACCGAGAGGCGCACACGAGCCAACAAATGCTTCCGTCGCTGTCACTCGAATCCTGTCATGTCGGTGTCGAGCTGTTTACTGTCCTGTCGACATCGCTTTCGTCATCTTCTCCACTTCGAAGTGAGTGTAGCCAATTGCAACTGGGTACACTTCGATAACAGGTCGCTCTGCAGTGGCGTCGTGAGCTCCAGAGGCTGGAGCGAGGTCTCCCTCCGCAAAGTTGAAGACCTCGCGTCCAGCCTCCAGTTCTCTCTCTCATCGACTGAGCACCAGCTCGTTCTCCCTCGTCCACCCACTCGCGAATCCGCCACCAAGTCCTCGCAGCCATGCGTTTGTCGTCGTC
Organism: Globisporangium cystogenes; assembly: GCA_023334215.1. Classification (NCBI taxonomy): domain Eukaryota; phylum Oomycota; class Peronosporomycetes; order Pythiales; family Pythiaceae; genus Globisporangium; species Globisporangium cystogenes. The sequence goes on from JAASGM010000818.1 coordinate 2,869, forward strand.
TCGGCTCCTGTCCCCCACTGCAGCTGTCTCATTCGCACTCGCGCTTGCGGTCTTCTGCTCGATCTGCGACTTTGCACGCGCGGCCGAGTGTACGACCCAGCAGGAGAACGCCATCGCGTCGCTCAACCGCAACACCGCGCAGTCCTCCGCTTGCAACGAGTACGCGAACCTCTCGCCGTCCTCAACGCTCTTCGCACGCATCTGTCGCGACAAGAGCTGCGTCGCAGTCATCCGAGCCAACGTCGCCAGTACCCGTCGTGTTCGGTCAGCGGCGTGAACCTTAAGCAGACGCTCACGACCGCGTGGAAGGAGTGCGACAAGTACGCGAGCCTGACGACTCCGGCGCCGACTTCGAAGAAGCCCACGACGCCGACTTCGACCACGAAGAAGCCGTCGAGCTCCACATCGTCGTCGACGACCACCCGAACTCCGACGCCAACCACGACGACCACCCGAACTCCGACGCCAACTTCGACGACGGTGTCGAGTCTACGTACAACGACACCGACTGGCTCCAGCACCTCGAGCATCACCACGCCGCTGGTCCAGTCTGGCGCGAGCGTGTCGGCGCGGAGCACATCGGCTGCGGCGCTTGTGACATCAGCACTCCTCACACTAGCGTCGGTGGTGTATGCGGCGACGAGTTAGCCGCAACACTGTGAACGCTCACGCAAAAGGCATATGTGTGAACATATCCTTTGGTGAGCACCAGCGCGCCGTTCAAGAGCCGAGATGGAAGTGAGGAAGCGAGGAAGTTGGGAAGTGTGGGAACTCGGACTTCGATTCAGTGCTTGTTCTTGACTGTATTTGTACCTGTTCTTGATGTTTGCCAGGCGCGTCCGCTTGCTCCACTTGCCTGCGTGGGCGTACGTGTGTTGGTTGCTGTAGGACAACTCTCTTCGTCGATCTTCAGGCACCCGAGTGCAGTCTGCTACCGATCACAGTCGTGAATCAAGTGTACGCTGCAGACTGTGTCAAGCGGGTGATGGAAGCACCAACTCTCGTGACCAAGGCAGCAAGCAAGCAGTGTCTCAGAAGTGCAGCGCGCGTGCGAGCGAGCGAGGCTGCGCTGGTGTACTCATGTGGCTTGTTGCCTTAATCTACTTCGACAGTGTCGACGCTGCGCTCGGCGCACTTAGGCCGTCGTGGTGCACGTCTTGCCGACGGATCCGTCGAGCGGGATGTACCAGCAGTGCTTGGTCGCGACGCCGCCGATCGTGGCCGAGCCGATGGACTCGGCCATCGTCCACTTGGTGTCCGCCGTGTGGTACTGGATCTTGAGCCACTCCTTGGACGCCGTGAGTGAGAAGAAGCCGTACTCCTGGCCGCTGTACACCCACTTGTTGACGATGTACTCCTTGGCGTAGTCCGGGATGCCGCTCGCCGACTCCTTCATGATGCCGCCGCCGGCGCCGTTCTCGACGAAGTGCAGGCCGAGGCTCTCGGAGTAGTCGTGCTTCTCGCCGTGCGTGTGGCCGTTGATCCAGAGGTTCACGCCGCTGCCCTTGAGCAGGTCGAACCAGGTCTTCATGCCCGTCGGCGCGAAGTGGTTGTACGGCGAGTAGTGGCTGTTCACGATCTTCCACGTCGCGGTTGACGCCTTGACCTTGGCCGCGAGCTGCGTGCGCGAGTCCTTGCCCCACGCCGTGAACTTGGCGTAGCACGCGTTGTAGGCGTCCAGGTCGCCGCCGGCGCAGTACTTGTCGCCCGGCGCGACGTTGTTGCACTGCTTGTCGTCGCCCTCGGCGTAGCCGTAGCACTGGCAGCAGATCTGCAGCGCGCCGTGCGCGTCCGCGTCGTTCGTGTCGACGTTGAAGATGTCGATGCTCACGCCCGAGGCCGCGTCCTTGATCGTGTAGACGTAGAAGTGGTCCTCGAGGATCCAGCGGTTGCCGTTCGGGCTCTTGTACTTGGCCTGCCAGTCGAACTTGTTGTCGATCGCCGTGAGCAGCTCGGTCTTGGAGTTGCACTTGACGAGCTCGCCCTGCGACGAGCACACGAAGCTCGAGCCGCCGTAGTCGTGGTTGCCCAGCACGTTGACCCACGGGATGTCCTTGAGGTTCGTGCCGGCGTACTTGTTCTCGAACGTCGACACGAAGCGCGTCGCCGCGTCGTCGACGATGCCCGCCCAGTAGAAGTTGTCGCCGTGGCTCACCACGGCCTTGGGCTTGACGTCGCCCGCGCCGGCCTGGATGTTCATGAGCTTGGCCACGACGTCCTCGGCGATCACGTCGAAGTCCGTGTAGTCGCTCGAGTCGGAGCAGCACGAGTCCTTGGCGACAGTCGAGCCCCAGTCGCCGATCGCGAACGCCGAGAGCGAGTACGTCGCCTTGGTCGGGTCCGACGTGATCTTGGTCGTCGACGACGAGCTGTTGCTCGAGCCGGAGGTGCCGCCGCTGCTCGTCGAGTTGCCCGACGAGGTCTTCGAGCCACCGCTCGTGCTCGAGCCGCCGCTGCTCGTCGAGTTGCCCGAGGACGAGCCTTCGCCCGAGGACGTGGAGCTGTCGCTCGAGCCCTTGGAGACCACGACGCCGACGGCGACGCCGATGACCGCGAGCACGACGACGGCGCCGATGACGATCAGGCGCTTGCGCTTGCTCATGCCCGGCGATCGGCTGTCCCGGGAGAGCACCGTGACGGAGCTCGAGCGCTCCACCGGCATAGTCGTTATCGGCGGGTCGGTTGAGAGTTGAGAGTTGTTGTGTGGACAGGCAACTGGGCTCGCGTTCTTCCGGGGACCTGGCGGACTGGCGGGTGCGTCGCGCGTGTGCGTGTGTCGAGGTCGCGCTTCCGAGAGCAGAGGAGCGTGCGCGAGTGCGAGCGAGAGAGAGAGTGAGGCGGGGAGAGCGGTGGACTCGAGCGAGGATTGGCGAACCGGCTCCGTTGTGGCGACGGTGCGGTTCGCATCACCACAACGCGGTGCGGTTGTGGTGTCGCTGATTCCAAAACGCGGTGATACGTCATACTTAGCATTCTGGAAGCCATCATTTGGTATCACCTTGTTTTGGCAAAACAGCGCTCAGATGTCATCTCTTGGCACCTGCCGCCTGTGCCGCCCGGCTCCGACAGTCGCCACTTCGTCCAGCTCTGGATGCCAGCTTTTCAAGCTGCTCTCGACGCTCGTGCTGCTGCTTCTACCGCTTCTGGTGCTTCTGGTCGCGGGCGTCGCCCAGCGTCCGCTTCCGAGTTCTCTTCCTCCTCATGCACAGCAGCTGATTAATTTCAATCGGTGCCGGTGCCGCGAGTGCGTGTCCGTCAGCCATCCGTCCGATCGGCTGCGTCGGAGCCGCTTCCTCCTTCTCGTTCTTCCCCACACACTCGCAGCTCCCAACAAGAAGATCGTTGGACAACGCAACATGCAAAGTTCGCAAGCGCGCGAGAGAGCGACAGAGAGAGCGACTATCGCGCTCTCTTGCGTACGTGGTTCTCAACTACTTGCAGCTCTTGCCGAGCGCGCCGTCCACCGGGATGTACCAGCAGTGGTGCGCCGCGACGCCGCCGATCGTCGACGCCTTGAAGTCGTCCGCGATGCTCCACTTGTCGTCGAACGTCAGGAAGCGCACGCGCAGCCACTCCTTGGACGCGCTCAGCTCGAAGAAGCCGTAGTCGTGGTTCGCGTACGTCCAGACGCTCTTGATGTACGTCACGTACGGCGGGATGCCGCTCGCGGCCTCGTTCAGGATGCCGCCGCCGGCGCCGTTCTCGATAAAGTGCATGCCGATGTCGGCGTGGTCGTGCTTCTCGCCGTGCGTGTGGCCGTTCATCCAGAGCTGCACGCCCTGGAGGCCGCTCAGCAGCTCCTTCCACATCGCCTGCCGGTCGGCCGCGTAGTGGTTGTACGGCGAGTAGTGCGCGTTCACGATCTTCCACGTCGCCTTGGACGCCTTGACCTTGTCCGCGAGCTGCTTGCGCGAGTCCTCGCCCCAGGCGCCAAGCTGCTTCATGCACGCGTCGTACATGTCGCCCTTGCCGCCGGCGCAGTACGCGTCGCCGCGCACGACGTTCTTGCACTTGGAGTCGTCGCCGTTCGCGTACGCGTAGCACTGGCAGCAGATCTGCTGCGCGCCGTGCGAGTCGGCGTCGTTCGTGTCGAGGTTGAAGATGTCGATGCTCACGCCCGAGGCCTCGTCCTTGATCGAGTGCACGAAGAAGTGGTCCGAGAGCACCCAGCGGTTGCTGTTGGGGCTCTTGTACTCAGCCTGGAGCGCGAACTTGGTCTTGAGCCCCGCGACGATCGCCGCGCTGTCGGCGCACCCACCCTCGCAAATGTAGCTCGCGCCGCCGTAGTCGTGGTTCCCCATGACGTTCACCCACGGGATGTCGAGCAGCGCCGCGTTGCTGAACTTGGACTCGAACGTGTTGGCGAACCGGTACGCCTGGTCCGTCTGGCTGTTGATGCCCGTCCAGTAGAAGTTGTCGCTGGCGCACGAGAGAGAGACACACACACACTCGTTAGAGCACTATCCACCACTCGACGAGAGACAAGCAACGCAACGCACCCGTGGCCGATCACGACCTTGGGCTTGGGCTGCGCGGCCGCCGCCGCCTTGCCCATGAGTACGCCCACCGCCTCCTCGGCGTTCTTGTCCACGCTGGTCGGCGCGTGGTCCGTGCGGCGCTTGCAGCACGAGTCGCGCTCGATCGTCGTGCCCCAGTCGCCGATCGCGTACGCCGCGAGCGAGTACGTGGCCTTGGTCGGGTCCGACGTGATGCCCTTCGGCGCGGAGCTCGAGTTGGACGAGCTCGAGCCGTTCCCGGACGACGTCGCGTTCGAGCTGGACGAGGACGAGCCTTTGCTGTCGCGGTTCTCGTCGCCGCTGCTGTTGGTGGCGTCCTCCGAGTCGGAGCTCCCGGTGGTCTTCCAGATCACGATGCCCACGGCCGCGCCGACGACCGCGCAGATCACCACGACGGTCGCGATGATGAGCGCCTTGCGCTTCGCGGGGGCGACTCCCATGCTTTTAGATATAAGCGGCGCTGGAGAGAAGGAGAGAAGGAGAAGAGCGAGAGAGCGACGAAGACGAGCTGCTGCCTGCTGATGCGTGTGCGGCGGATTCGCGACTGCGATCGCATGCCACTCAAAACGCTGACAGGGCTGATTTTTGTGCAGTTGATATCTTCCAATACTAAACATGCTGTATAAGTTGATGTTCGCATCGTTTTTGAAGTTGGTGATCTGGTTTCATGAAGCAAACAGCAAAAGGTGATAGATATGTCAGAGTGTAGTACTGGAAGGGGGAACTGTCCGTTTTGGTGGTTTTTTCCGATGGGTTCGACAGATGAATTGGAATATCTTTTGAGAATATATACTATGATCAAGTACAATGAACTGACAAAGTCGAATTATCCGATTGTCTTTGGGTGAGTGGATATTTCATGTCTCAGCAAATCCTGTTATTTTGCCCATTTCGCGATGTATACTTTATACTTCGCGTTGGTTGTGTATACTGCAACGTGTTGCACTCGAGTATTGTTCTCCGCTCTCCCAACATGGTCTTCCTCTTGTGCTCCGTTCTCCCAACAAGTTCCTTCTTCTCTACCACCAGACCACCAGACTCTGCCGCGAACGCTTTCAGTCACACGCCTACGAGGGAACGAGAGAGAGAGAGAGAGACCAGCCTTTATGGTCGTGTCCTCTCATCACGTCGTCTTCCAATTCGTCTCCTTCGAGCGCGTGACTTCTCACAAGCAGCAGCCTCATACGCACGCAGAGTGTGCGGCGTCCGCCTCCGTCTCAGTCCACTCGCTCGTCCGACTCGCGACTTGCGACTCGGTCCATTCAACATTCACGCGTAGTTGTGCATGTCGAGCGACATGAGACTCGCGACGAACGTCATCATCATCTTGGGCTTCACCTCGACGATGTCCTCGTACGTGAGGAACACGGCGGCGCCGATCTTCTGCGCGCAGCTGATCGCGTACTTGGCGTTCCCGGCCTTCTCGTCGTCCGTCTTGCCCTGCGCCACCTGGTCCCAGTTCACCGCGCGCGGCTCGACGGCGTGCACGAGGTCGAGCAGGTAGAGCGCGTCCGCGAGCGTCGTGTCCCGGAACGCCACGATCTGGCTCTTGAGGCGGCCGCCGGCGCGGACCTTGGCGTTCGCCCAGTCGAGGATGTCCTTGTCCGTGATCTCCGCGCGGCCCTTGGCGAGCTCGCTCAGCAGCTTGAGCTGCTGGTGCCGCATGCTCTGCCAGATGACCGACAGGATGAGCTTCTTCGCGCCTTCGAAGATGTCAGCGCCGCCGATGTTGACGAGCGAGAACTTCATCTGCTTCCCGAGCACGACGCAGTAGTTGCAGTTCTCCACCTGCTTGAACTTGTTGGGCGCCACGAGGTTCACCTTCTGCCACGACACGATGCCCTTCTCGATCTTCTCGAACACCTTCAGGAGCTTGATGCCGTCGCGCATGTCCGAGAAGAGGTGGTTGATATGCACGCCGTCGATCGCGAGCGAGTTGATCCACATCCGGAACACCCGCTCCTCGCGCGTGTCGCCGACGTCGTCGTACAGGATCTCCTCGAGCTGCTTGAGCTCCTCCTCGACCACGTCGAGCGCCGGGCACGTGTTGAACAGCTGCGCCACGAACGACATGTTGAGCTTCGGGTTGCCGCTCGTGATGTCCCGGGGCTTGATGAACGTCTCGACCTCGAGCCGCCGCGCGTTGCGGATCACATGCGCCGCGCGCTCCTCCGGCGCGCTCTCGTGGCACAAGTCGCACTGCTCGGGGGCGATGCGGTGCAGCAGCACGCTGTAGGCCGTCGCGTCCTGGAGGTCCGAGCTGAAGTTGTGGACGGTCTTCGGGTGCCCCGCGGCGCGCAGGTGGTAGTTGACCCACCGCAGCAGGATCTGGTCCGGCGGGAGCTTCATGAACTCCTCGAGCGACTCGCCGTCGAGCAGCAGCCGCATGAGCTCCGGGTGGTTCTTGAGGTTGATCGTCGACGTGAGCTGGATCTTGATGATCTGCCACACGAGCCCGAGCACGAGGATCGGCTTGCCCTCGAGCAGGTCGGCCGGCCCGATGTTGACGACGCTGCAGCCGATGCTCTTGGCGGCGTTGATCGACAGGTTGTGGTTCTCCGTCTTCTCGTAGATGTTGAGCTCCTTCTTCTTGATGTTCACGGCGCGCACGTCGATCGTCTCGGGCGCCGCGGCGTTGATGAGCTTGCAGAGCAGGATGCCGTCGCCGACCGACCGGAAGAGCCCGTCTACCGGGTTCATCGGCACCAGCGACGCCACGTCCTTGTCGTGGTGCAGCGTGTTGTTGATGTGCTCGGTGAACGCCGCCGTCTCCTCCTCCGAGTACGAGTGCACGCCGCCGGCCGACCCCTTCACCTCGTGGATCGTCACGTTCGCGTTGTACATGGCCACGGCGCTCGCCCGCCGCTGCAGCACGCCGATCGTGTGCGAGTCGAGCGCCGCCGCGTCCGGCACGGGAGAGCGCGCCGGGGACCGCGGCGGGGAGCGAGGGGCGGCGCTCGGCTGCGGAGGCAGACCGGCACGGGGAGCGGACGCCGTGCTCTCGGCCGCCGGCGGCCACTGCGAGCGCTTCGGCGACGCGCCGCCGGTGGTCGCGTCGCTCTGCACTGGCGGGTTCGCCGCCCACTGCGGCTTCGTCGGACTCGCGGTGAGCTGCCCTGCGGGCGGCCACTGCGGCGCTTTCGGCACGGGGCTCGTGCTCGGCTTGGACGCGCCAGCGGCAGGCGGCCACTGGGGCTTGTGGCCCTGGACAGGCGACGGCTGCTCGTGCGCAGCGGCAGGCGGCCACTGCGGCTTGGCGCTGCTGTCCTTCGGCGGTGACGACGGCGGCCACTGCGGCTTGCTGCTGCTAACGGCCGCGTCCTTCGGCGGCGTCGAGCGCGTCCACTGCGGCGCCGCGGGCTTCGGCGGCTGTGGCTGCGGCTGCTGCGGAACCGGCGCAGGCGGAGCCGCAGGGGACGCGGCGGCAGGCGGCCACTTGCCCTTCGGCGCCGCCGGAGCTGCCGGCTGGTGCGCCGGAGCAGCCGGCGGCCACTGCGACTTCTGCGCGAACGCGGGCGTCGCCTGTGGCTCCGGAGCCGGCGCCGGGTTCGCGCTCCAGGACGCCTGCTTGGCGAAAAACGGCGTGGCCACCGCCGCCGGCGCGGTCGGCGCGACTGGCGCGACGGGCGCGAGCGGCGCGATGGCCACCTGGCTCACGAGCGCGCTGGCGTCGAGCGCGATGGCGCCGTTGCGGAAGTCGTAGAGCAGGTCGAGGAACTCGTGGAAGCTGATGCGCTCGCCGGGGCGCTCGAGCGCCACCTGGCGTACCATCGTGTCCACCTGCGCCGGCGTGACGTTCTCGCCGAGCTTGAGCAGCACGGTCGGGAGGTCGGCGAGCGCCACGGCGGCCGCGTAGTCGCGGTCGTGCTCCTTGAAGACGCGCTTGAGCTCGTGAATCTCCTTCGGCGTGAACTTCTGCAGGAACGCGGACGGCAGCTGGTAGCTCATCGTGGGCCGCGTCGGCTGCCGAGGAGCTACGTAATCGGGCGGGCGGGCGAGCGAGCGGTCGGAGCTTCTCGAGGCAAATCGGCGAATGAGCGAGCGCTTGAAGCTTCGGTTTATGACAAGGGGCGGGATCGAGTTGGAGAGGGTGAGCGATCGGGTTGGAGAGGGATCGACGGGTTGTTGGCGCCTGGCAAACAGCGTAATCGAGGGCTCGGAATAGTGGACTCTGGACATGTTTACTTAAAGGTGGTATGAGACAGTCGACACTCTGGATTGGCATAATTACGCGAGGAGCAGCTTCTTCGAGTGCACGACGGACGATGGCGACGTCGGAAGGAAACACGCTGCGCCGATGACGTTGCATACGTGCGGACGCGTGCCCGTCGTGCGCTCGCTCGCTCGCAAACCTTCGTGCTCGCCCCTCGAGTCGACCGAGAAGGTCCTACCCGCACATAGTGGGTCTCGACAAGCAGCCGCTGAGAGGCTGGAAATTGTGCACTCGAGCTGCGTCAGCAGGACGTGTGACACGGATGACGAGCTGCGCGATCTCGTTGGACTCTCGGCACACGAGGATCCGGCGACCACATCAGCCAGAGGTCTGCATACCAGGACTGTTGATAACATGGCGGTACTCTCTTCGTCCGCACACTTGCTGAAAGTGTCGATACTGTAGCGTACCCCTGAGCACGGATGCTAAGGTCTTGCAAATGACGTATTGGTGGCGTGACGACAGTTCGATTCTCCCTTAGGGCTTCGACACCCGCGCCGCCACGCTCACCGACCACGACTCGAGCTGAACCACACCCAACTTTCAGCAGAAGCAAGGGCAAAACTGGAGGTTATGAGACCAAAGAAGAACACATTCGTTCTGGTACTACATAGTACTCGAAGAGAATCAACATGAGCAACATACCGAAATGCAGTCGGCGCAGCTGTGGATGGAGTACGAGCGGCAGTGCGCTTCGACCGAACACTCGCCTGTACCTGCCGCCGCGCCGATGTCCGTCTTGAGAGAGAAGAAGCGCCTCTGTGGATCGCTACGACGCCGATGAGAAGCTTACACCGCGCACCCGTAGCCGAAGAGCACGCCCTTGAGTCCTGTGACACACTTGCGGCATGTCGTCGTCGTCGCGCGGTACTCGTCGGCAGCGCAGCACGTCGAAGTGGCGGTGATCGAGACAGACTCCTTCTCGGCAGAGTTGATCGACGCAGTCGTCGCGGACACCACCTGGAGCACCGTCACGTCCGCGAGAAGGTTGAACTCCTGACCGTTCGTTACGTTGCTCGCGTTGTATCTGAGCGCCGGCGGCACCACGAGCTTGTACGTCTCGCTCTCGCGGTTGTAGTCGGCGCTGATCTTCCACGGCGAGAGCAGGTTCGGCAGGATGCCTTGGTCGCTCTGCGTCTCCGAGTTGCCGCGCTCGCGGATGCACAGGTCCGATGTCCCGTCCGTCTGCGAGCACGCCG
>JAASGM010000819.1:0-12791 GCA_023334215.1 Globisporangium cystogenes
AACGCCCGCCAACACAATCCGACTTCGACTTCGATGTCGCTCGCTCGCCACCAGCAGCAGTGGCGCAGTGGCAGTGGTAGTCCCGCGCGCCGCAGCCACCGCCGCACACAGTCATGGACATGCGTGGCGCTGGCGGCCAGCAGCAAGGCCCACCACAAGCACTGTTGTTTACAGTCGTTGAAGCTTCGCCTCAAGTCCCCAGTACCACCGACATCACGCAGGTGCGCAAGGCATATTGTACTTGACGTGTAAGAACTGAAGTAGACGAACGTGGAGCTTCAGAAGGTGACTTATTCTTTGGGAGAACAGTCGATGTCGACCATGCAGGACTTACTACAAGACACTCGCGAAGTGGCACAGATCTCTCATTCTCGGCCGGCTCCTACTTGTTTCTGACGTGACGGTGCGAAAGGTGATCTCGACGCTGCAGCTCGAGGAGCGCGCTGGAGGTGACGACGGATACCTGGAAGCTCAGGCGCCCGCCTTCCGGTGACGGATGCACAGTCCGCCCTTGCGCGCGGCCTGGAAGCACTGCGGCGCCGAGCAGCGCTTCCCGCCGCCGTGGCTGTAGCAGAAGCCGCCCGCCTGCGCGCTCTTGATGCAGTCGAGCGCCGAGCAGCGCTTGCCGCCACCGTGCGAGATGCAGTAGCCGCCGCCGTGTGCGCACTTGGTGCAGCCGGTGACCTTGCAGGGCTGGCGTCCGCCGTGGCTCATGCAGAAGCCTTTGCGGCGCGCCACACTGCCGCAGTCCGCGACGCGGCACTTACTGCCGCCGCCGTGCGCCTTGCACAGCCCGCCGCTCTGCGCCACCGTGAGGCAGCCGGCGAAGTTGCAGCGCTTGCCGCCGCCGTGGCGGATGCAGAAGCCGCCGCTCAGCGCGTACTTGGCGCACTCGGGCACGCCGCACTGTCGGCGGTGCGTCGCGGATCGTCCGAGCGCCGGTTGCTCTTGTTGCGGCTGCTGCTGCTGTTGCTGCGATGTCGTTGCGTCGGACGGCGACACGGAGGACAACGCCGCGTCGACGGACAGCAGATCGAAGAGCGAGAGCGGCTTGCGGGGCTTGGTGAGCGGGAGCTCGAGGCATCTCAAGGTCGTCTTCGTCGGCGTGATGCACACATCGAGCATGCACTTGCGGTACGGGAACGTCGGCGGACTGCGGCAGCGGTTGGCATCGAAGAGCGTCGGCAGCGAGATGACCGATTGCTGCTGCGGCGGCGGCAGTAGCACAGGCGACGACGAGCGCGTCCACGCGGTCGCCGGGAAGAGCGTCTGGAGCCGCGGAAGCTGCGGGGTCGTCGATGTCGGCACCTGCGCCTGGGACGACGCCACGGAGGCGACGAGCGCGAGGCGGTGGCAGTGGACGACGCTGGTGGTGACGGTCATGGCGGTCGGGACGGTGGGGCTCGCGAGGAGGAGTGGGGGAGGCAACTGCTGAAGTTGAGCGACTGGCACTTGGCGGGCGAGTTCGGGAATGAGGAGCAGCATGAGGCATCCGCGCGGCTGTGATCGAAGGTTGCGGCGGCGGCGGCGTCGACACGCTCTTGAAGCCCGTCACGCCGCCAGAGCGAGCGACCGCGAAGAGAACGGAGAGAGATAGAGAGACAGCGAGCGGCGGCGGAAGATCGCCGGCCGTTGAAGTTGCTTAGCGCGCGCTAAGGCTGCAGACGCTCGCGTCCGCACCAAGCGCGACGCGGTTCTCTTGAGTGACGAGTGCTCAACGATCTCAGCCCGAGGAGCTCCGATGACTGCGAGAGTATCCGCTCGCGAGGACACTGGTGCACACTCGCTCCCCAGATGCGCGTCCCACCCTCATCGACGGGATCCGCCGCCACCGGTGCCGCCTTTCTCAAGTCCACTCCTGCGTGGCGACTCTGCAGGCGTGCGGTGACGTCGAGCGGTAAGGCGTTTTGGTCGGAAGATCGAGCAGAGCAGTCGACGACAGCGACAAGTGGTGGTGGTGGTGTCGTTGGCTGGTTGTGGTGGTGTATGATCTCTATGGTAATAAGTTAGTTGCGAGAGCGACTGCCGCAAGTGCTCGCCCGAAAGCTGACGCAGCTCACGCCAGGAGCACGCTCTGGAGGAACTCGATGTCGTCCTCTGTCCACATCTCCCTCTCGCCCATGCTCGACATGATCGGCACGAGGTTCGCGTACGCGGCGTCGCTCTCCTCGTCGGACGCGCAGATGGAGAGGAACGAGTCCGGCGCGAAGTCGTCGATGCCCGTCGGCGATGAGTTATCGTCCTTCGCGGCGGCGGCCATGCGCTGCTGGAGCTGCCTCGTGCGGCGCTGCTGCAGCATCGGCGTCGGCTCGTCGACCTCCGCCTCCTCCTCGTCGTAGCTCGAGTCATCATCGTCGTCCTCGTCACTCGTCATCTTGGTGTCGCGTTCGGAGACGTCGCCGTTGGTGGCGGCGCCACTGAAGCGGCGGGCGGCAGCCGCAAACGACAGGATCGGCGACGCGAGTCCCTCGCTGCTCGAGAGGAACGCCGCGGGGCTGTCGGACATGAAGTGGCTCAAGTCCATCTTGCCCGGGATCTGGATCGGCGGCGCGAGCGACGCCACGGAGCTCAGCGCGTGGGTGAGGCTGTGGCTGTGGTGCTGCAGCAGCGGCAGCGATGCCGCCGGGTGCTGGTGCAGGCTGGCACCAGCGCCGCCGGCAGCAACGAGCTGCTGCATGCCCATGCTCTTCTGCTGCTGGTGCTCGTAGAAGAGCTGCTGGGCGACCGCCATGGAGACCTGCTTCTTGAGCACCGCACGGCGCTGCGAGCGCTCACGGCGCCGGATCGCGTGCACGGTCTGGTACTTGCGGTCGCTGCGGCGCTGGATGAGGTTCTGCTTGACGCGGTGCTCCTCGCAGAGCGAGTGCGCGTCGCCGTTGCGCTTGAGCGTGCGCTCGTTGAAGCACTTGCCGGTCTTGTACTGGCACTTGCCGAAGTACGGGCGCTTGCTGTCGCCCACGGGTCCCGCGGCGCCGACGCTGGCAGACCCACCGGCGACGGCGGCGGCGGCGGTGTTGTAGTTGCTGCTTGCGACCATCTTTACTTGTGGCGGAGGTGGAGGACTGGAGGCTGGTAGCGCGGGGTCCGAAGGAGGAGGAAGAAGGGGGAGAGGAGGAGGACGGACGGGCAGAGAGCGCGTGCGGCGTAGGAGACTCCGGTGTCGCTTGTGGTGGTGGGGACCTGCAAGCTAATCGCAAACTGATGTTCCTGCTGCGAGGTGCTGTCACATGGCAGTCGCATGCAGCTGCCTGTGTGTTCAGGCGCCAGGTGCTGCGAGCGCGTGACCGGAAGACTCGCAGGAGGCGAGTCTCGTTGGCCGATTTAGACGAGCGAACCAAAGATAGCAGCGGACTTCGCTCGGACTTCGGACTTCGCTCGAGCTTCGGCCGTCTCGGGGTGAGCGCGAGTCGACTTGAGCAAAAGATCGGGAGCAAAGGCGCGAGCCGGTAGCCGCAGCCGCAGCCAGAACGTTGCTCGAGAAATAGCGCGCGCTCACTCGGTCGCGACGAGTGCGGTGCTGCTGCCCGGTGCTGCCCGGTGGGGGTGTTCAGCATCTCAGTACCGTCGACGAGCTCAGCGCTCAGCGCTATTTGGAGTCGGCAGATCTGCAGTGCCGAGTTCGCAGCTAATCTCCAGCGGCGTCAGAGCGCCAGGACGAGCGTGAGTGCGGGCTGTCGGGTCGACAGCAGAGTCAATCAGAGGGGACGACACAGGAGAAGCGAGCCATTCGCACGCACGCACTCGCGCCTTCGACGAGCAGGCTGATCCCCCTCCCTCATCCTCTCTATCAGCAGACGCGCTCATGTGTCCGCAGCAGCACTGCAACATGGTCGCGCCCGAATCCAGCAGAGCTGCGAGATCCACCTCGCAGCTGGTGGTAGCGCCTGTGTCTAGGGACGCAAAGGCTTCGACAGACCCCGAAGTGCACGACCACAGAATCCAGGCGAGTGTGTCTCTCGGTGCGCTCTGGAATCACTCGGTCGTGTGGTCTGCTCGTCCTCGCGCGCTGAGCGAGCGGACTGAACCAACGCGCGTCCAACTCGCGTCCGTCCACTCGCACCTCCCGCCCTCCCTCCTCCGCCCCCCGCGCGCTGCCTTCCTACCGGTTGACGAACGCTTTCGCTTTCGCTTTCGCGTCGTCGTTGTCGTCTGCTTGCGTGCACCTCCCAATGATCCTTCGATCTCGAAAAGCTTCTTCCTCCCATCAACCGCCAACTGATCACCTGATCCCTTCGACGCTCGATGAGACCTTCGCTGCCGACGCTGCGCCGCCCGCTGCTCGTGGTGCCGAGTCGCTTCGCGCTGTGGACGCTGCGGCCGCACGACGGCGACAGCTGCGACCGCGAGCTGCTGGCGTCGCTGCCGACCCCGCCGCTCGTGCGGCTGCTGCTGCCTGCGAACGGCCCGCGCGCCGCCCCGTTCGCCTACGCCACCGGCGCGAGCGCGTGGAGCGCGAGGGAACTGCGAAAGGACGACGCGTTCTTCGCGCTCTCCGTGCTCCCGAACGCCAGCGCAAAGATCCGATCGATGCGGTCCGAGCTGGGAGGAGACGCGCCAGACGGGCCCTCGGGCGCCGTCGCCACCGAGCTCCTGCTCGCGAACGACCTCGTCAACGTCTGGGACTTCGCGGTCGCGGCGCAGGCAGCCTGCGAGCTGCACGAGCACCTGCTGCCTTACGTGTTCATCAACCGCTCGAGCGGCGTGACACGCAGCCTGGACGCGCAGCTGCGCGAGACCGGCGAGACCGCGTTCGCGGCGGGCGACGCGCGCTTCGTGGACGTGGACCCGGCCACGCAGCGCTGCATCCACGCGTTCCGGAACGTCGGCACCGAGCCGCTCGAGCAGTACGTGGTGGAGTTCAAGGCGTGAGAAGCTGCTTGCTACCTGAACGCTGGCTGCTTGCTGCGTCTCGCGCGAGTGGCCGCAGCCGCCGCCTTGGGGAGGAGAGCGCGACGAGTTGCGTCGAAGTCCGCGTCGCTCGTCGTCTCCGGAGGTCGAAGAGCCTGAGGCTGCGGCCGCTTCGCGCGCTCTCTGCCTGCCACTCTCGGCGGACGAGTGGCGTCCGTCGGTGCTGCTTGTGAGAGGCTCGGACCTAAGAGAAGAGAGCGGCGTTGACTCGCACGCTCCGAGCTGCTCTGCGGGGTCGTCGCACCCGCCGCCTCCCACGCGCTGCGACTCGCTCGCCAGAACGCGCGCTGCAGCGAGCGCACGTCCTCCACGATCCGCTTCTTCTGCCGCGCGCAGTTCGCGAGCGAGCGCTCGGCGCTCAGCGCGGCGCCTCTCGACTTGCTGCGGGCGTCGCCGTCGTCGCTCGACGGGAACTCGACGTGCGCGAAGACCGACTCGGCGCCGTCGAAGCCGCAGAGCGAGCCGCCCGCGTGGACGGCGGCGCTCGAGCCAGCGTTCCAGTCGCAGCGACTCAGGAGCTCCGCTTGCGTCTCGAACTCGGCGGCGACCGACCTGATCGCGTGGTCGCCGAAGCTCACGGGGACGACGCGGGGCGGAGGCGGCGCTGGCGACGCCGCCGGCGTCCACCGCATCTGAGACTCGCAAGCCCACGAGCGTCAGAAGCTGCGTGGTGGACCAGGAACGAACCTCTTCGCACCTGCACGATGAACTCCGGCACCACCGCCTGCGGGTAGCGCACGACGTATTCGTCCTTCGGAAGTGCGAGCGACGTGAGCGAGCGCTCGGGCGCTCAGCACACACACGCACACATCGCACCTCGTCTGCGACGAACAGCGTCCCGACGCGCGGGTCGGCGGGGAAGCTGCTCGCGCCTTCGCCGCCCGCACTCGCGCGCACGGTCGTCCCCATCACCACGCGGCAGAGCGCCAGGTACTCGACCGCGGCGCCAGCTCCGCGCCGCTCCTCGAACGTGCTGAAGCGGCTGAAGCGTCGAGGGAAGCGGAGCGGAGCCGCCTCCGCCACCGCCGCTCGCGCTGGGAAGTGCTGCGAGTCGCCTCCGTCCGCCGTTGGCAGCCTGCAGCCGCGACGCGCTCTCCGTCAGCTCGAACACCGTCGCCAGACGACGTGAAGCAACCAACCAGCACGAACGCACGCCGGGCGGCTGAAGATCTGGACGTCGTCGCCCGGAGGCAGCCGCGCCAGGAACGCCTGCTCGTCGTGGTGCATGCCGAGCGCTGCGCAGTGCGCGACGCTCTCGCGCGGGAGCGTGCAGAAGAGCCCTTTGATCTTCGTCGCCCCCGCCGCCTGCGCGAAGCAGCGGAACTGGTGCAGCAGCGGCCGGTTCTCCACCTTGAACACCGCGAGCACGTCCAGCGCCTGCTGCCCGCCGTCGCGCGCGAATAAGTCGCGCTTCACGTTCTCGCGCGCCGCCCTCGCGCAGCGCTGGTGCTGCGCGTCCGCGTCCGGCAGGCGCCACATGCGCACTTGTCCCTGCGTCTCGCTCTCGAGCTGCAGCGCGAAGCGGCTGGGAGGGGAGGGGTCGACACCGAGGCGAGTGAGTCGCGGCTCCTGCTACGCCCGTCGCTCGGCGCACGCACGCACTTGAGCTCGAAGAGCGTCTCCGCCCGCTCGCGCAGGTCCCGGCACGCGGCGTCCTCCTGCGCCGCCCACGCGCCGACGAACACGCGCTCGGCCTCCAGCAGCGCGTAGAAGCGCAGGACGCTGCGCGTCGCGAGCTGCGTGTGCAGCTGCTCGAGGCGCCGGAAGCGGAGCTCGTAGCTGCTCGCAGCGCCGGCGCCGCCGCTCGACTGCAGCGCTTGCGCGGCGCTCGCGCTGTCGACCGCGTGGAGCAGAGCGGCCCAGTTGGCTCGGCGCTGCTCCCGCGCCGCCTGCAGCGGCGTCAGCTCTCGCAGTCGAAGCTCGTGCCCCCCAGCAGCTTGCTCACCTTCGCGAGCTGGCGCTGCCGAGTGGCGCTCGCGAGTCTCGCGGCGCTCGCGGTCGCCGGCAGCAGCTCGCGCAGCAGGAAGGGGGCGGCGCCGTGCAGCACGCCGCCGTCGTCGCAGATCGCGGCGCCGCTGACGCGCACGAAGAGCTCGGCGCTCGGCGCGCGCGCGTCGGCCATGGGCTCGCGAAGGTCGCTTGGAAACTCTGCGGCGCGCGAAGCGACGCGCATCCGCCGCCCGCCACTAGGCGCTGAGCTGCTCGAGCGCGCGGCGGCGTTCGTCGCCCTGCGTGCGCTGGCGCGCGTGGCGCACCCACTTGAGCAGGCTGAACTGCAGGAAGAGGCGGCTGAGGTAGTGCTGCGTGAGCTTGGCCGTGTGCAGCATCTTGGCGCACGCGCGGATCTCGTGCCACGCGCGGCCCAGCAGCTCCAGCGCGTCGCGCGTGGGCAGCAGCTGCGCGCGCTGCTGGACGTCGCCCAGCAGGCGCTCGACGAGCGCGTTCTGCTTGCGCAGCAGCGTCTTGGTGGCGCGGTTCTGGTGCGAGGCCTCCAGCTGCCCCACGAGGTCGTCGCGGACGCTGCGCCAGCACCGCGCGAGGTCTTCCGTCTCCTGCTCCGAGCACCGCGCAGGCGAGCGAGCGAGCGAGTGAGTGGGCGAGTGACGGCCAGTGACGACGTATGCAGCAGATCGCACCCGCTCGACGGACGAGACGTTCGTGCGGCCGACCGACAGCCGCAGCTCGTGCAGCTCGTGCTCGCAGAACGGCACCTCCGGCAGGTGCGCGTTGAAGAGCCGCAGGTGGTACGCGCGCGTCACGCGCAGCAGCGTGTCGAGGTCCAGGAACTCGTGGCCGACGTCGCCGAACACGAGGCGGCACTCGCGCGCCGAGATCCGCCCGCTCGTCACGCCCGTCACGACGCGCGTGAACTGCTCGAGGCCGATGCGGCCGCTGCCCGCGTCGTGGAGCTCAAACGCCTGCCGGTAGCGCTGCTCGCACCCGCGTACACACAGAGAAGGTGGTGACGTTCGGCTCAGCGCACAAGCAGCCGCAGGAGCAGACGCACCGAGTCGACCTGCTCGGTCGCAGCGGCCCACTTGGCCACGAAGACCGCCATCGCGTCGTCGAGCTCCACCATCGCGTCGGCGTCGGCTGCTGCTGTCTCGGAGCTCGCGGGCTCGGCAGACGTCGCGTGCGGCGCCGCTGGGAGGTCGGCGATCTCCTGCTGCAGCTGCCGCCTCTCCGAGCCCGAGAGCGCGAACCCGAAGAGCGTGTCCGCGACGGCGGCGACGTGCTTGGCGGGCACCGGACACGCGCCGTCGGCCGTCTCCTCGAGCCGGTTCTCGGGCTTGAAGATCTTCATCTGGCCGAAGAAGAGGTGCCCGAGCGCGTGCAGGTAGTAGAGGAACACGTCGTAGCCGCTCGGCGCCGCCGCGAGCCCTGACGCGGCGCAGAAGAACGCGACGCGCGCGTCGTCCTGGAACGCCAGCAGCCCCTCCGCGAAGCTCAAGAGCCAACAGCCCACGAGCGCCGGGGACTCGTAGCGCACGATGAAGTAGTCGCACACGAACGGCGCGATCGTCCAGAGACACGCGTTGTCGAGCTGCAGGTGGTCGGCCTTGAGGAACTCGAGGCAGATGTCGAGCACGAGCGTCTTCACGTTCGCCCGCGAGAGCTTGAGCGGCGCGCGCGGCTTGTCGCTCTGCTGCCGGAAGAACGCGCGCAGGTACGTCTGCCACATGGACGGGAGCACCGGCTCGTGCGTCGGTGGAGGAGGAAGCGACTGCGCCGAAGTCGACGGTGTCGGAGCCGACGGTGTCGGAGCTGACGGTGCTGCTGCTTCTGCTGCCAGGTCCGACGACGCGGCGAACGCTGCAGCAGCGGCTGCGATCTCCCCGAGCTCCTCTTTCGACGCACTCGTGCGGTGCAGACGCCGTCTCGGAGACCCCTGCGCTGGCACGCGCCGCCCCCGCCCGACGCGGATCGGCGTCGCCTTGGCCGCCTTCGTCTCCTTCGCCTTCGCGTGCGTATAGAACTGAGCGACGACGGCAGCCGCGGAGCTCGCACCGTCACCGCCGGCGGCGCCTTCGCCGACGCCGCTGTCACCTGCACCAGCTGCGTCGCACGCAGCACCGACCATGCTGCCTCGCGGGCTGAAGCCGACGCTCGCGATCTGCGGCGAGATGAGCGCGCGGAAGACGGTCGAGCCGCCGCGCAGGTAGAGACACTGCTGCATCTTGCGCCGCGTGGACGACTCGCGCTCCTTCGCGCTCGCGAGGTCGCTCGGAGACGCCGACAGGTCGATGGCCTCGAGGTTGAGCGCCGCCGTGGAGCCGTCCACGACGGCGTCGAAGATCCGCACGAGCGCGTCGCCGCCCTCGACGTTCTCTGCCTGCGTCCATGCACGCGGTCAAGCGCACAGCAGCACGTCAGCTGCGGCCCGCGAACCGCCCACTGCGCTGCGTACCCGGAGCAGCAGACTCTCGCGCAGGATGCCGTCGTGCGACGCCGCAGTGTCCACGAAGTAGTGCTTCCACGTGTCGATGTGCGACGAGAGGATGTCCTGCAGCGCCGTGGGGTGGAACTCGCTCAGACACGTCACGAGGTACTGCGAGGAGCGCAGCTGGTCGAGCAGGTCGCGGTTCGGGCCGCCCTGCTCGTCCTCGTGGAAGACCTCGCGCAGCAGGCGCAGGATCTCGCTCGGGTCCTCCTGCGCCACGCGCTCGAGCGTGGCCACCGACGCGCGCCGCATGAAGTTCTGCACGCCGCGCGTGCTCTGCAGCTGCAGCATGAGGCGGTAGAACGCGCTCACGTCGCCGCGCTGGTGCATGTCGACAAAGAGGTCCTTGAGCAGCTCCGGCTGGCGCAGGAAGAGCGCCGAGAGTTCGCTCGTGTGCGACGTGAACCAGTCGACCAGGTAGGAGCCTGCGCCAGCGACACCGAGGCCTGGCTGGCCGCCTGCCGCCGTCGACACGAGGTACTCCTCGCCACCCATGTTGCCGACTCCGAGCACCGAGTCCACTGCCGAGAGGTTCGTTCCCCAGAGGAGCTGCACGCCGCGGTTCTTCTGGACGAGGCTGTCGAGGTGGTCGCACGCCTTCGGGTCCAGCTTGAGGAACCGCTTGACGGGCCCGGCGAACTTGATGATCGTGAAGCGCAGGATGCCGAGGTTCTGCGCGACCGCGCTCAGCAGCACCTCGGGGCTCTGGTTGATGGCGCTCACGAGCAGCGACGGGTCCAGCTTCTGCTGCTGGATGATCGTCTGCACCAGCGCGCTCGAGCCACCGGCGCTCTCCTCGCTCTCCAGTTTGGCGCGTCGCTGTCGCTCGCGCGCTTCCTCGCTCTTCGCGAGCTTCTCGACGATCCCGTCCGTTGGCATCACGAACGCGCACAGAAGCTCGCACAGCCCTCGCTTCGCCTGCGCGAGACTGTCCTCGACCTCCGGTGCTGGTGCAGTGGCGCTAAGAAGCAGAGACTCTTGGTCCTGGCGAGCAGCCAGATCTCGGCGATGAGCTCCGCGAGCTGCGTCTTCCACGTCGTCGCTTTCCTCGCAGAGCAGGTCGAAGACCTCCTCGCACTTGCGCAGGACCGCTTCGTGGGCTCCTCTCAGCTGATCGACGGACAAGTCGTCAGTCGCTGTCAGCGTCGTCCCCCGCGAGTCAGAGCTCTGGTCGTGCGGGTGCGAACCGAACATGCCGAGTAGCACGTCCGGGATGGAGATCAGCTGGTTCTCGGAGTTCCTCGCAGCGTTCGCATCGGACTCGACGAGAGGCTGCGCTTGGTTCGGTTCTGTCTGCGGATGATCGGTGGACGCGAAGCTGGACGCGATCCTCTTGCGTACCGCGACAATCGACCGCCGATACGACGCGCCAGCTCTTCCGCCGACGCTGGATGCTGGTGCATCTGCATGTTGCGCTCCAGGCGAGCGAGACGGCAGTAGAAGATAGCGTCCTGAGGTCTGGCGGTGGCCGTGGATCTGCTCCGCTATGTACGTTTCCTCCAGAGCGCGCAGGACGGACTTGAGCTGCGTGGCGCTGCTCTCCGTCCTCTCTCCGTCCGCCTGGAACGCCTCGAGCATCACGTTCTGTTCCTCGAAGCTCAGCGCCTGCCAGAACGTGAGCACCAGGCGGACACGCTCCTGTAGCACCAGGTTCGCCATCGCCGACGCGCGCTTCCGTGATACTTCGACGCTGAGCTGCGGGTCTCCACTGTCCTCTGAGATGCCGTCGTCGTCAAGATGCAGCGGCGTGTTCGAGTGGTCGATGCTCTCGTAGGCGCGAGTGGTGGCCATCGCGTTCCAGAGCACGAGGAAGAGGTCGTCAGTCAGGTACGGAGAGATCAGCTCTGTGATGGCCGAGGATCGGACCGTGGTGTCCATCTTCTTGAGCGCCTGCGCTCTCGAGTCGCACAAGAGGAGAACATGAGTGCGCGGCATCGCCCTCGATGCGAAGAAGCCGCAACGAACGCACCAGCGTTGTCGCGAGTAGCTGCGGGTTCGCCTGAGACGCTCGAGCCTCGTGCTCCTCGCGCATGTCCGCGAGCTCTTGCTGCTTGCGCTCGAGCTCCGTGAGCTGCTCCACGACCACATCTGCATACTGCTGCTGGGTCGCGTACGGGAGGCCCGGGTCGAAGCGGACGAAGATCGAGTTGGCAAGGCCGCCCAGCAGCACCTCACACAGCAGCGCCGACGCGCCGCACGCCGCGAGGACCTGCCACAGCCGCTCGATGCACTCAGCAGCCGCTCGAGGACATCGGCGCCGATAGGTCTGCGATCGCGCACCTGCCGGACGACTTCGAGACACAATGCAGAGCACACGCGGTTCGGACTGCTCCCGGGTCCGCCGAAGCGTCCCAAGTCCGAGTGGCGCAGCATCGACTGCCAGACGCGCGTGGTCTTGCTCTCCTGCGACCTTTGCGCGAAGCGGACAAGTCAGGTGGTGCCTAGCGCCTCCACCTCTCAGCACTTGCACCGCCACGTACAGTGTCGGCTCATCCATCTGCGCCGCGCAGTGCGAGACCGTTCGGTACAAGATCTCCTCGCAGTCGATCGAGGACTTCGCGCCATCGACTCCAACCGCGGACACAAGCTCATGAGTCCCGAGTGTCGCGGTTGGTGCTCCCAGCCTCGGCAGCCTAGGACTCTGCTGCTGGGACTGGTTCCTTCTGCTGCGCGGGCTCTTCGGTGTTCGCGGCTCGATGAAGTTGAACGCCGGCAGCGCGACTCCGACGCTCTCGGCGCGCTCGAGCGGCTCCGATGGCTGCTTGAGGAACGCGCGTCGCGTGCGCCGCATCGTTCGAGATTGTTGCGCCGGTTGCTAAATGCAGGTCGTTGTACTTGTTTCGTTGGTACACAGGACAAAGTAGGTGATCAACACGGCGGCGAGTCGTGCCAACACGCGTGTCGTCGTGCTCATCGACGACAGGCAGTCCAGGCAGAGGTGGTCGACTGTATGAGTTCGTCCTATCCTTTCTCTCGTGTGTTGAAATGAAGATGATGTGGTTGGAGGCCGCAAGATCGAATCCGACCTGCGCCGGCGTGTTCGTCAATGAAGAGCGCCACGTACTTCAGACTGGACGCTCACGCTATCGGTCGTTCGTCAAACAGGTCAGGAACTACCGCTTTCAAGTGATCGCTTTCAAGTGATCGACGCTCCGGGTTCCAGGTCGGAGCCAAGCGGAGTCTGCAGTCTCGTTTCATGATTCTCTGTCGTTGAAGTGCAAAATCACGTGATTTTCAAGTAGCATCGACTCCACGAGCGCACGACATGCGCTCCCAGGCAAAAGCAGTAGTCACGACTCGCTCGTTGGTCTCGCGTCACGCTTCGACGTGAAGCCTCTCTTCGTAGGCGCGCTGGACAAGTCTGCGAGGCAGCGCAGCGGGGGGGGGGGGGGGGGGGGGGGGGGGGGGGGGGGGGGGGGGGGGGGGGGGGGGGGGGGGGGGG
>JAASGM010000082.1:0-40366 GCA_023334215.1 Globisporangium cystogenes
CCCCCCCCCCCCCCCCCCCCCCCCCCCCCGCGACTCAGTTGAAGCGCCGCTTCTGGTTGAAGCGCTTCATCTCGAGGATCGCCGACGACAGCGGCTGCTCGGTCGACGCGCCGCGGATCCACGGGTGCGCGAGCGCCTGCGCCGCGCTGAAGCGCTCGTGCGGCACGACGTTGAGCAGCCGGCGGATCAGGTCCTTCGCCTCCTCCGACACGTTCGACCAGTACGGTGCCGGGAAATCCAGCACGCCCGACCGGATCTTCTCGTACACCGACTCGAAGCTGTTCTCGTCCTCCATGAACGGCGGGAAGCCGCACAGCCTGCACACACGAGAGCAGCAGCCAGTCAGTCGCTCGCTTGCCTGGCAACACAAGACGGAAAAGGAGCAGCAAGCGTACATGATGTACACGACGACGCCGAGGCTCCAGAGGTCCACTTTGTTGTCGTAGCCTTCGCCCTTCAGCACCTCCGGAGCTGCGCGGACCCAGCGCGTCAGCGTCAGCGTCGCGTCCCGGGCGACCCGAGAGAGCGACAAGCACACAACACGCACCGACGTAGTAGTCCGTGCCGCAGCTCGTGTACGCGCGGCCTCGCGAGCGCGCGTCCTCGCCCTCCTCCTCGAGGATCTTGGCGATGCCGAAGTCGCTCAGCTTGACTTCGGCGCTGTCGTGGCTCGCGAGCAGGATGTTCTCCGGCTTGATGTCGCGGTGCAGGATGTTGCACGAGTGCAGGTAGCTCAGCGCGCTGAGCACGTTCGCGACGATCTCGGCCGCCTGCCGCTCCGAGTACACGCCGACCTGCACGATGCGCTCGAAGAGCTCACCGCCCGTCACGCTGTTGACGAGCGCGTTGCGGTCCCGTTAGGCGCGAGAGACACGCAAGCGCAGTACCAGCGACCCCGGCGAGGCGCACGCACGCACCGCTCCATGACGAGCAGCAGCTCCTTCTCGCTCTCATACACCTCCTCGAGGCTGATGATGTTGGCGTGCTTGACGCGCATGAGCACCGTGATCTCGTCGCGCAGCGTCTTCTTCTTGACGCAGAGCAGCTTATTGATCACCTTGACGGCGAAGAGCTGCTGCGTCTCCTTCCGCCGGCACAGGTACACCATCGAGAACGCGCCACTGCATCACAGACGAGCGCACACGCGTCAGATCCACGGCAGCCGGCGCAGCGTCCGCAGCACACTCGCCGCACCGTCCAATGAGCTCGCCGACGTCGTAGAGCGAGTGGAACATGCCGACGCCGTGCACGTCCGTGAGCCCCTGGGTCACGAGGTGGTCCTCCTCCTTGCGGAAGAACGCCGACAGCGGCGGAGCTGCTCGCAAGGGAGAAGGAGAGTGAAGTGAGTGTGACGAACCCAAGTGGGCGTCCGCTCGCATGGACAGTGGGCGGCACCTTGGAAGGCGGCCATCGCGGGCAGCAGTGGGAGCGTGAGAGGAGAGCGGCGGCGGCTTGCGTCACGCGCGGCGAATCGGATTGTGAGCGAGCGACCGCGACTTCAACAGAAGTCGAGAGTCAGCGAGGAGCGAGAGGGCGGGCGGCGGCGCGCGGCGGAGGCGGCAACGACGTCCTCTTCTTCCGACGACGACGACGACGACGAGAGGAGAACGAGACGACTCGACAATCGCGCGAGAGCGGCGGCGAGGCGGGCGAGGCGAGGCGGTCGCGAGGCGGCGGAGCGAGTCCTAGTGTCGCCACTCTGCTCTTCGCACTGAACTTTCACGAGTAGCACTGTGGAGCTTCTTTAAAGTGCGATTACTGGAGTCGCACAAACATCGTGGGATTAGTATGCAAACTCATGAAAGAGCCCTCATTCCGCGCTTTTTCTCGCACACGAGGCGACCAGGATGTCATTTTGAAAAAGCTCTGACGTCCGGGTAGATAAATGAAGGCAACCTTGGATGTGTCAGTCTCTCGAGCCATCGCCTTCAATCTCACTCCATCTCTCGCTCTCGCATGATCTCTCTCTCTCTCTCTCTCTCTCTCTCTCTCTCGAGCTCTCTCTCTCTCTCGAGCTCTCTAGGCACACAACATCATCTCTCTTTTCTCTATCAGATCCTCGTGAGCGCAAGGAGACAGCGCGCGCTGCAAGTTTAACACCTCGACATTCCACTCTCTGCTGACTCTCATGATGCTCGCTCGCCTGACGCACGCGCGCGCTGTTGCTGCTGCTGCTTGCTCTTCTCGCGTCCCCCGAACAAGTTTCCTCCTTCACTTTCTTCCTACGTGTATCTCGTTCTCTCCATCTCGAGCTCTCTCAAGATCCCATCGTCCTGCTCGGCGATCGAAGCAGCAGCGGGCAGCTCAGAAGTTGCCACGTTGCCTCCAGCAAACGTCCGTCCCGAGTCCGCTCGAACGAGAGCTCGCGGCGATCGAGCGAGCGGGCGAGCGCGAGCGAGTGCGAGTGTGACAAGGTCGCCTTCTCCACCGTCATCCGGCGTGCTCGTGCTCGTGTGCGCGCTCCCCGTCTGCGCGGCAATCGAACGACCTCGCTGCTCTGCAATGAGTAACGCGCCTGACGCAAGGTGCTTGCTGCTGCGTGTTGCCGGGTTTGTCATGTCGGCCAAGCCAGCGCGGTAGCTCGAGAGGCACGCGGCAGCAAAGCCAGCATGGACAGCCTGGAAGCGCCGTGTCGACGCCGCGAGGTGATGACGCGCAGCACATTCTCGTGGCGTTTGAAGGAAGGCGCGGACGAAGCAGTTCATTCACGACGCAGGTGCTATGTAGCTGCTCACGCAGTTCGCTCGTGCTGCAGCTGCTTCGTCTCGGTGGTCGCGCACTTGCAGTTGCTGCATCGCCTACTTGAAGTGCGAGCGCGTGATCACGACCGTGGACGCCAGCGCGCACGTCAAGATCAGGTAGAGCCACCCGACGTGCGCGAACGGACTCGCGAACGGGTTCTGCGAGCTGCCGATGCTCGCGTCGCGCTTGGCGGCGTCGACGTCGCTGCCGGCCGGCGCCGCCTGCGCGCGCGCGCGCTCGGCCTCGAGCCGCCGACGCAAGCAGAACACAAGACACGTCGGCACGATCCACTGGATGCCCAGCCCGGCGTACGCGCCAGTGAAGCCCACGAGCATCGACACGTCCTCGGTGCAGAACGCGACCATGAGCGGCGGCACCACCGCGACGAGCGCGTACACGTGGCGCGACACGAACGCCAGGACGCCCTCGCGCTCGTCGCCGGCGACTGCAGCCGCGTCGTCGGGCTCGTCGCCCGATCCGCTCAGGCTCTGCGCCAGCGTGCGCAGGTTCTCGCGCAGCGTGATCGTGATCACCGGGAAGTTGGCGCTGCAGTTGTAGACGCGTCACGTGCACACACAAGCGTGAGCGATGGGAGTGCCACGCAACTGCTGTCGCCCTGCCCACCCACTCACCTGAGCGTGCACACGGGGAACAAGCTGAGGAAGTACGCGACCGGCCGGATCGAGTAGCTCTTGAAGTTGAGCGTGTACACGTCCTGCTCGAGGTCACCACACACACCCGCAACTCGGTCAGAGACTCTTGCTCAGAGAAGCACGGCTGCCACGCCGCCAGCAGCCACTCAGACGAGCGCACGCACATCGATCTCGTCCGGCTGGAAGCGGAACGTCGCCGAGTAGCTCAGCACAAAGTAGACGCAGAGCACCGCCTGGACAATCAAGAGGTCGCAGCAGCAGCACCCGACGCACGTCAGTCACTCGGACGCGAGCGCCAGCGGAACGTCCTCAAGCAAGCAGAAGGCAACAGACCCCGAAGGCGCTGGCGAGGACGAAGCTCACACGCGACTTGTTGGTGATCGGCGCGATGAACCCGGGGATGCTGCACAACGCATGTTGGATGGGAAGCGCAGTCAGCCAGGCGCCGAGCCGCAGCACAGCAGCCAGCGCCTCAGAGAGCGACTCGCACCTGTGGTGGCACATGAACGAGTAGATGCACACACCGAAGAACGTCGCGATGTTCTCCGGACGCTCGTAGCTCACGACGTCGTCGAAGCTCCGACCTTCGCCACGAGCGATGCCCATGAGCGCCAGCAGGATCATGAGCCCGAACGACACGTGGCGCACGACCGTCGTGATGAACTGCAGCGTGCGCGTCTTGCTCACGTGGCCGAACGCGAACGGTCCGAGCAGCAGTCCGAACGACACGACGAAGAGCTTGTAGAGCTGCGAGCTGTCCAAGTGCTCCGAGCAGCGCCAGAGCGACACGCTCGGACTCGGACGCGGACACACGATCTCGCGCATCGACTTGGGCACCGCTGAGCGTGGAGAACAAGCCGTTAGCATGTCGCATCGCACGTGATCAGTCCACACGACCCCCGAGATGCACGCACCGACGGCGTAGATCGCCAGGTCGCCGTAGAGATACACGATCACGCACGCGTAGAACGCGATGTTGCCGTTGCGGCTGAAGAGCGTCTCCGCCATCTGCGCCAGCTCCATCTACGCACGCGGAGCAGCACGGCGAACAGCAACGTGAGCACGCGGCCCCAGTTTGGCGAAAGCCCACGCGCTGCAGCGCGGCACCTTCTTCGAGAGGTCGAACTTGAAGAGCGCGTCGGGGCTCTTGACGCGCAAGCGCTTCTCGAGCTTGTCGTCCTCCTGCACCAGGAGCACAATACACACAGGCGACGTAAGACGACCGAATGGCTCGGACCCGACAGCACATGCACGCGTGCAGCTGCAGAGTAAGAGGGAAGCATCGAGAGTGGGTACTTGGGTGGGCACCATTAGCGGCATGAACTCGGTGTGCATGCGGTCGTCGTCCTGGTCGTCGCCGTCGTCGCTGTCCCCCGTGTTGTCCGCCGTCGGGGCGGATACGCCGACCTGGCGCTCGCGGCGCCGCAGCGCGTTCACGCCCGAGATCGCCTCCACCATGAACGTCGCCGTCATGTAGCTCGTGGCCGCGAGCGTCGCGAGTGCGAGCGAGCCGTACACTAGTCCGACCTGCGCGAACGCGCGCGGGATCGTGAGCGCGCCGGCGCCGACGATGAGGTTGAAGATGAACACGAAGCCCGTGAGCGGCGAGTAGCTGCCGATGCCCGGCCCGCCGCCTGCCATGCTCGCTCGCTCCCTCGCTTCCTCCTTCTCTCTCGTCCTCGCTCTCTCTCCGGAGCACCTGCACCTCGAATTGATGAGTGAGGGAATCATGAGGAAATCATCATTTCGCATGTGCCACTCCGACTAAGTGCGAGATCCACCAACTGCAACGAAGGGTAACATGCTCGCGGCGCGCTTCCTGCTCACGAGCGGCCACGCAGTCGCCACGGGACTCGCGGCGCACGCGCTGCCGCTCGCAGGCCACGAGGTGACAACACAAATGTGCGGCGCGGTCGGCCACCTACTGCTACGCTGACGAGCTGCTGCACCGCAGGCGGCGCTGGCGCTCGCGTGGCTGTCGTTCGCGCTCGCGGGCGTCAGCCTCGTCGCGGGCATCGACGTCTTCTCGCGCACGGTGCGCTACGTGCATGCGAGTGTGTGTGCTGCGCGCAGTAGAGCGAGAGTCGCTGTGTTGCGTCGACTGCTCAACCTAATGCGCGAGCAGAACGCCGTGCACGTCGCCTGCCACTTCCTCGGTGGCGTGATGCTCGCGCGCGCCGTGCTCGCAGGTCTCCCGGGCGCCTACCTGTGGCACGTCGTGCTCGTGGCGCACGCGCCGGCGTCGCTCTGCAGCCTCGACGCCGCGCGCCGCCTCTTCCTCTCGCGCGCGTCGCCGCTGCGCTACTGAGGGAACCCGAGAGGCCCCTCGACCTCCATCCGCCACACACACAGCCCCGCATGGAGAAGAGGAAGAAGAAGAAGATGCTTGTATAGTAGGCACAACTCGCTCCCTCACTCACTCGCTCGAGACGCGCTGCGCCAGGTGTCGACGCCCACGCGCCGCTTACTTGGCCGCGTTCACCTTCTTCATCAGGTTCAGCGCGCTGCCGTTCTTGAACCACTCGATCTGCTCCTCGTTGAACGTGTGGTTCACCTGGATCGTGAACGGCGCGCCGCTCACGGGCTCCACGCGCAGCGTCAGCTGCTTGCCCGGCTGGAACGCGTTCAGGCCGAGGATCGAGATCTTGTCGTTGCCCGTGATCTTGTCGTAGTCCGCCGGGTTGGCGAACGTCAGCGGCAGCATGCCCTGCTTCTTCAGGTTCGTCTCGTGGATGCGCGCGAACGACTTGACGATTACCGCACGGCCGCCCAGGTGGCGCGGCTCGAGCGCCGCGTGCTCGCGCGACGAGCCCTCGCCGTAGTTCTCGTCGCCCACGACCACCCAGCTCACGCCCTGCGCCTTGTACTGGCGCGCGACCGCCGGCACCTTGTCGAACACGCCCGTGAACTGGTTCTTCACGCTGTTCGTCTCGCCCGTCTCGGCGTTCTCCGCGCCGATCAGCAGGTTGTTCGAGATGTTGTCCAGGTGGCCGCGGTACTTGAGCCACGGGCCGGCCATCGAAATGTGGTCCGTCGTGCACTTGCCCTTCGCCTTGATCAGCACCGGCAGCGACTCAAAGTCCTTGCCGTGCCACTCGTCGAACGCCGACAGCAGCGCCAGACGGTCGCTCGCCGGGTCCACGTTCACCTTGAGCGACAGGCCGTCCGCCGGCGGCGCCTGGAACGTCTCCTCGCCCGCGTCGAAGCCGCGCGGCGGCAGCTCCTTGCCGAACGGCGCCTCGAACTTGAACTGCGCGCCGCTCGGCGTCGTGATCGAGTCCGTCGCAGGGTTGAACGTCGTCGTGCCCGCGATCGCGCACACCGTCACGAGCTCCGGCGACGTCACGAACGCGTGCGTGGCCGGGTTGCCATCGTTGCGCTTCGCGAAGTTGCGGTTGTACGACGTGAAGATCGAGTTCTTCTCGCCCATCTTCAGGTCCGCGCGGTTCCACTGGCCGATGCACGGGCCGCACGCGTTCGCGAGCGCGGTGCCGCCCGCCTTGATGAACGTGTCCAGGATGCCGTCGCGCTCGATCGTCGCGCGCACCTGCTCCGAGCCCGGCGTCACGTAGTACGGCACCTTGAACTTCAGACCCGCGCTCTCCGCCTGCTGGATCAGCTCCGCGCAGCGCGACATGTCCTCGTAACTCGAGTTCGTGCACGAGCCGATGAGACCCGCGCTCAGCTCCGTCGGCCACCCGTTCTTCTCGCTCGACTGGCGCAGCTGCTCGCCCGCCTCGTTCGCGAGGTCCGGCGTGAACGGACCGTTCACGAGCGGCTTGAGCGTGTCCAGGTTGATCTCAATGATCTGGTCGTACTGCGCGCCGTCGTCCGCGCGCAGGTTCGCCTTGAACGAGTCCGCCGCCGACGCAATGCCGCTGCGCTTCGTCGCCTTCAGGTAGTCCGCCATGCGGTCCGTGTACGGGAACGTCGAGCACGTCGCGCCGATCTCGGCACCCATGTTACAGATCGTGCCCATGCCCGTGCACGAAATCGACTCGACACCCGGGCCGAAGTACTCGACGATCGCGCCGGTGCCGCCCTTCACGGTCAGAATGTCCGCGACCTTCAGGATCACATCCTTCGGCGACGTCCAGCCCGACAGCTTGCCCGTCAGCTTCACACCGATCACCTTCGGCGCCTTCAGCTCCCACGCCATGCCAGCCATCACGTCCACGGCGTCAGCGCCGCCCACACCGATGGCGCACATGCCGAGGCCGCCGGCGTTCGGCGTGTGCGAGTCCGTGCCGATCATCAGACCGCCCGGGAACGCGTAGTTCTCGAGCACGATCTGGTGGATGATGCCGCTGCCCGGCTTCCAGAAGCCCATGCCGAACTTCGCGCCAGCCGACGACAGGAAGTCGTACACCTCCTTGTTCACGTCGTTTGCCGTGTTCAGGTCCGTCGTCGAGCCCTTCTCGGCCGTGATCAGGTGGTCGCAGTGGATCGTCGTCGGCACCGCCGTCTTCGGCAGACCCGACGAGATGAACTGCAGCACCGCCATCTGCGCCGTCGCGTCCTGCATCGCCACGCGGTCCGGGCGCAGCTTCAGGTACGTCTCGCCGCGCACCGCCGCCTGGTCGGGGTTGTCCAGGTGGCCGTAGATGATCTTCTCCGCGAGCGTCAGTGGCTTGTTGTTCCACGTCTTGCGCACGTGGTGCAGGTTGCGCTCCATCTTCTCGTACGTCTGGTCGATCGTGGGGCTGCCCTTCGGGTCGAGGACCGACAGCGGCACCGGCACGCCGCAGCTCGAGGACATCGAGGCCTGAGCGAATTGGACAGGGGGATAGAAGAAGGCGACATGGAGATACTGTCAGGAGGCGCTCCTTTAGAGAGACGAGTGAAAAGAACCACCGACCTTGGCGGCGGTGGAGCGCAGGTGCTGGCGCGCGACGGCGCGGGTGCTCGAGGAGACGGCGTACATGGCGCTGCTTCGCTCTCTCTCTCTCTCTCTCTCTCTTACGGCGGCTGCTTGCGGCGAGGGAGATCCCGGAATGACCGACCACTCGTTGTCGAGCGAGCTGCACCCCACGTGCAAACCAAACTGTGTAAAAACGTAAAAATTAGGTGTAAAAACTGTAAAAAGTGGCCAAATAACGGAAACACAAGCGTGAAGAAAACGAGGAGCGACACCGAATCCCGATGGTGCACTTTTGCTGCGGTTTAACGGGGCGATTTATAAGTCAAGAGTTGGCAGAGCTGGCAATGGAAAGCGCCGCTGGTCGACACAACGGCGGCACCAGTGACGGCCGCGCGAACACCAAGTACACTGCATACATTGCATTCCGCACTTGCTTGACGATCTCCACGCGCTGTTCAAACGCTTGCGTCGACGCTGTCGATGCGAGTAGCGGAGGTGATGCGAGATTGAGGAGCAAATTGAAACGCAAGATGCGCTAGAGCGAAAAGCGAGGGATAAGGACGGAGGTCGCTCAACGAAACCGGGTGAAATCCCGGTGGTTCTCGAGTCCCTAATAAGTACGAATTGGTTGACGCGAGCAATTTTCTGAAGTTGAGCTAAAACCTGCTGCGAGCTATTTTGTCAGGTGATGCCGGGTCATTTTCAGGGGCACATGCGTGGCAGTGCAAGACTGCATAACGTCACTCGGCAGCTCCACCCAGCAACAGGTAAGAAGGTAGCGCAAGGTCCACGCTGAGGTGACTTTGATACAGGCAGCAGCTCATCTCAAACTGCCGTTGATTTCAAGCTTGATTTCACTATGCGAAATGATCCAGCTAAAAGTTTGACTGACGCTGTCGCGTCAGCACGGAGTGATAGATAATATTTGCGGAAATAGCACAAAGACACAAATTGCAAAACATCCTTTGCACATAAAAACAGCATAAAATATGCAAAATGTCATAACTATCCATCACAAAACGTAGTTTCCCCTCGTTTTTCTCACTATCGCGTCTTCACGCCTGGGCAGCAGCAGCTTGCGGCAACCTCGGGACCATCCTTCCTCGACGGCACCTCTTGGCACGCACTCGCTTCCTGCCGCCCGCCCGACCGCCTCGGATGCACATCAAGCAGGTGATCGTGAGCGGCTTCCGCAGCTACAAGGAGCCGTCCGCGGACGCCGCGGCGGCCGCCGAGCCCTTCAGCCGGCAGCACAACGTGGTCGTGGGCCGCAACGGCACGGGCAAGTCCAACTTCTTCGACGCGATCCGCTTCGCGCTGCTCACGTCGCGCTTCGCGAACCTGCGGCCGGACGAGCGCCAGGCGCTGCTGCACGAGGGCGCCGGCCGCCACGTGCTCGCGGCGTTCGTCGAGATCGTGTTCGACAACCGCGACGGCCGCCTGCCCGTGGACGCGGACGAGGTGACGCTGCGGCGCACCGTCGGCGTCAAGAAGGACGAGTTCTTCCTCAACCGCAAGCACATCACCAAGAGCGACGTCGTGCACCTGCTCGAGAGCGCCGGCTTCTCGCGCGCGAACCCGTACTACATCGTGCAGCAGGGCAAGGTGAACGCGCTCGCGCTCATGAAGGAGCGCGAGCGCCTCGAGCTGCTGAAGGAGGTTGCGGGCACGAGAGTGTACGAGGACCGGCGCGTCGAGTCGCTCAAGATCCTGCGCGAGGCGCAGGGCCGCCGCGACAAGATCGACGAGGTCGTGCGCTACATCGAGGAGCGCCTCGCCGAGCTCGAGGGCGAGAAGGACGAGCTCCGCGAGTACCAGCAGCTCGACCGCGAGCAGCGCGCGCTCGAGTACGCCATGCACGAGAAGGAGCGCCAGCGCGCGCGCGCGGACCTCGAGTCGCTCGAGCAGCGCTGCGTCGCGGAGGCCGCGGCGGCCACTGCGCTGCACGAGGCGCAGCTCCGCGTGCACCGCGAGATCGCGCGCATCGAGGCGGCCGCGGGCGGCGCGAGCGCGGACGCGGCGCTGCTCGCGGAGGAGCGCGACGCGCTCGAGGGCGAGCGCAAGGGGCTGCTCGAGGCGCGCTACCAGCTCGAGATCGAGGCCAAGGAGCTCGAGGAGAAGGTGCGCGCAGACGTGGCGAAGCGCGGCGTGTTGGCCAAGGAGGTCGAGGCGGTGAAGCACAGCATCGGCACGCGGCAGCGCGAGCTCGACGCGGACGTGCTGCCTGCGTTCCGCCGCGCCGAGGCGGACTACGAGCGCGTCGCGACCGCCCTGCGCGACAGCACGCGCCAGTCGGACGAGCTGATCGCGAAGCAGAGCCGCAAGAGCCAGTTCAAGACCCAGGCGGAGCGCGACGCGTACCTGCAGCGCGAGGTGGCCGAGATCGAGAGCGTGATCGCCCGGAAGCAAGAGGACGCGGCGGTGCTGCAGCAGGCGGTGGCCGCGCTCTCGGGTGCGATCGACGACGGCGAGCGGCAGATCCAGCGCCAGAGCGCGCAGCTGGCGGACCACCGGCAGGTCGTCGACGCGTTCGGGTCGCAGCTGCTGCAGCTCAAGGAGAAGCGGAACGCGCTCTCGGAGACGCGCAAGGAGAAGTGGCGCGTGGAGAACCAGATCGCGTACGACGTGCGGAAGCTGACCGAGCAGCTGACCCGCGGAGAGAGCGTGCTCCACAGCACCATGGCGTACGACGTGCGCCGCGGCCTGCAGGCTGTGCGTGAGATGAGCGAGCGCGGCCGCTTCGCTGGCATCTACGGCCCGCTGATCGAGCTCGTCGAGCCGGTGGACGAGCGCTTCTGCACGGCGATGGACGAGGCTGCCGGCGGCTCGCTCTTCCACGTCGTCGTGGACACGGACGACACCGCGGCGAGGATCATGCGGGAGCTGGAGAAGAACAACATGGGGCGGATCACGTTCCTGCCGCTCAACCGGCTCAAGACGAAGGACAACATCGAGTACCCGAAGAGCGACGACGTGGTGCCGCTGATCGACAAGCTGCGGTTCCCGTCGGAGGTTCGGCGAGGCGTCTTGACGGCGTTCGGGAAGAAGCTCCTGTGTCGCGACTTGGACACGTGCGTTCGGTTCGCGGAGCAGACGAACATGGACTGCCTGACGCTGGACGGCGACATGGTGCATCGCCGCGGCGCACTGAACGGCGGCTTCAAGGACCCGCAGCGCTCGCGCACGAAGGCGATAATGGACGTGCGACGCGCTCAGCGCGATCTCGACGGCGTGAAGGACACGGCGCAGAAGATCCGGCAGGAAGCGCAGCAAGCTGACCAGCACGTGACGAACGTCATCGGCGAGATCCAGAAGCAGGAGGCGGAGAAGCAGCACGCGATCTCGATCTACCAGCGCCTGCACGAAGAGATCTCGCGCGCGAAGGCCCAGGCGGAGAA
Organism: Globisporangium cystogenes; assembly: GCA_023334215.1. Classification (NCBI taxonomy): domain Eukaryota; phylum Oomycota; class Peronosporomycetes; order Pythiales; family Pythiaceae; genus Globisporangium; species Globisporangium cystogenes. The sequence goes on from JAASGM010000082.1 coordinate 11,655, forward strand.
CAGCAGGACGAGCTCCCGCGAGAAGCAACGCAGTCTGCAGCAGCAGGAGCGCGAGGTGCAGGAGCTGGTCGCGAAGGTGCAGTCTCTCCGATCGGAGCTGAGCACTCCGATGCTGGACACGCTGAGCGACGACGAGATGGAGACGCTGCACTCGCTCTCGATGAACATTTCAAAGCTACAGAACGACGAGCGCGCGCTGAAGACTCGGCTGGAGGAGCTGCGCTCGAAGAAGGAAGCCATTGAGACGGTGCTGGACGAGAACCTGGTGCGGCGGCAGAACGAGATCACCAAGCAGCTGGGCGACGAAGGCGGCATCGAGGTGCTCGAGGTAAGCGAGCGAGACGAGAGCCTCAAGGCGAAGCTGCTCGATCTGGAGAACGCGTCGCGGATCGTGAACGAGAACGCGGCGGCGCTCAAGGAGGTGGAGCAGAAGGTCGCCAAGCTGCAGGAAGAGGAGGCGGGAGAGAACGCGCTGCTCGAGTCGCTGCACGCCGAGAACGCCGCGCTGAACGACAAGCTGCAGGACGAGACGCGTCGGTCCGAGAAGATTCTGAACCACCGGCGGCGGCTGCTGCAGAAGCGCGAGGAGGCGACGCGGGACATCCGCGAGCTCGGGACGCTGCCGACGACCGAGCTCGAGAAGTTCAAGAACCTGCCGCTGCGGGACGTGATGAAAGAGTTCAACAAGCGCACCGAGAGGCTGAAGAGCTTCAGCCACGTGAACAAGAAGGCGCTGGACCAGTACGTGAGCTTCAACGAGCAGCGCGCCACGCTGCTCGAGCGCAAGCGCGAGCTCGACGACGGCAACGAGTCGATCAAGGACCTGATCGACGTGCTCGACAAGCGCAAGGACGAGGCGATTCTGCGGACGTTCAAGGGCGTCTCGCACCACTTCGCCGAGGTCTTCCGGGAGCTCGTGCCCACGGGCGAGGGCAGGATGCTCATTCTGCGCGCCGAGAACGAGCCGTCGACCGCCGACGGCGACGACGTGCAGGACGCGAACGTCGACACGTTCTCGGGCGTGCAGATCAAGGTGAGCTTCCGCGGCGAGGGCGACTCGTACCTGATGCAGCAGCTCTCGGGCGGCCAGAAGGCGCTCGTCGCGCTGGCGTTCATATTCGCCATCCAGCGCTGCGACCCGGCTCCGTTCTACCTCTTCGACGAGATCGACCAGGCGCTGGACTCGACGCACCGCGCGGCCGTGGCCGCTCTGATCCACCGCCAGGCGCACGCCGGCGAAAACTCTGCGCAGGTGCAACGCGTGCGCTGGTGTCTCGTGTGTCATGTGTGGTTCGTGTGGCTTGTGGCTTGGCGCTCAGGTGTTGTGGCTTCTGTGGCTGCTGTCCGCAGTTCATCACGTCGACGTTCCGCCCGGAGCTCGTGAGCGTCGCGGACAAGTTCTACGGCATCGGGTACCAGAACAAGATCAGCACCGTGTACTCGATGACGAAGCAGGAGTCGCTCGACTTCATCGGGAACATCATGGCGGAGGAGGAGGAGGTGGAGCGCGCGGCCAAGCGCTAGCAGCGCTCCCCCCACCAGCCTTCGTCGACTCGTTTTGATACATGGCTCCTCACCTCTTCTACTCTATCGCGTGCCGTGTGCAGCGTCCGTCAGCTCACGTCGGCGCCGCCTTCACCCGCTTGCCGCTCTTGCGGAGCCCGAGCGTGTCGCGCTCCCCCGCCTGCTTGGAGAGGAACGCGGCCCTGAGGTTGGCGACCGCCTGCTCCGTGACCGGCCACTTGGCCGCCGCGCGCGCGTTCTGCCAGAAGAAGACGCTCGTGTCGAACGACGCGATGCGCCAGCGCGTCCTGCGGATGTGCTGCTTGCCCTCGCAGTACCCGTGCTCCTTCTGCGGGACGCGCACGTGGCGCTGGTTGAAGCGGCTCGCGCGCAGCTGCTGCCACCCGGGCGTGTCCGGCCACGCCGGGATGACGATGACGAACGCCAGCGGCCCGTCCGCCGCCTCGAGCAGCACCGTCATGTGCTCCGCCATGCGCTTGATGAGCTCCGGGATGAACGGCGGGTTGGCCTCGAAGCACCCGGCGCGCGGCGCGAACTCGAAGAAGCTCCCGGCGCTCCCGAACGGCTGGTCCGTGTCCGGGAACGCGCTGCAGAAGCGCCCGTAGCGGCAGTTGAGCGGCGACGCGAAGCACTCCATCTTGCACTCGAAGTGCCGCAGCAGCGCGTCGAAGCACTCCTCGTTCAGCGCCGCCTGGAAGCCGCCGCCGTCCAGCGAGTCGTAGCGCAGCAGTAGGGAGAAGAGCGCACTCTCGAACGCGCGCGCGTCCGACGCCGGCTGGTGCCGCTCGAAGAGCGCGCGCAGCTTGGCGAAGTGCGCGCTGCTGAGCTTCACCGTCGAGCTGCCGTACGCCAGCTGCTGCATGTCCTCGCCCGCGCTCACCTTCACGCGCCGCTTGCCGCCGCTCCAGTCCTGCTGCGAGAACTTGCGCAGCAGCCGCTCGGCCTCGCGCGTCAGCTCCTTGCACTTGCGCGTGGCCGCGGCGCGCGGCGCGCCGGCCTTGACCAGCTCCTCGAGCAGCCCGCTGTAGTCGCTGCCGGCGTGCGGGATCAGCGGGTCGTTCTGCGCGTTTGCGCCGCAGTGAGCAAGCGTACACAATGCATGCGACGAGAGCAGCAGGCGCCGCTCGGACGCACCTCAGCGACCGTGAGCTTGGACGTGAACTGCCACGTCTCGTACGTCGAGTTGGGCAGCTTGGCGACCCCCATCTCCTCGCCGGCGCGCTTGATCTTGGCGCAGAGCGCGCGCACCGTCTGCTGGCGCGCGATCTCCGTGGCAGGCGCAACCGGCTCCAGGCGGCGCGGTGCCGCCACCTTGTGCATCACACGCGGGTTCCAGATCGCACTGCTGCTGCTGCTGTCGGGGAACGTGAGGGTGTCGTTACCATCCGCCTGGTCGTCGTCGTGTCTCGCGCGCTTCTTGCTCGTTTGCTGCGCATTCTTCTTGCTGCTCGTGCTAGTACCAGTGCTGCTGGTTCTGGCGCTAGTGCTGCTAGTCGGAGGCGCCGGCGCGTTGCCCGTCGCCGCCGCCATGGACGCGAGGATCGCCTCGAGCGGGTCCGCCATCGTCGTCGTAGTAGATCTGTGACGTGTGAGCGATACGCCTCTTTTTCCGGCAACAATAGAAAGCTAGCGGACCTCAGCCGCTATAATTCAATGCAGCATACTGAATCGCAGCCAAAATCGATTGGCTGGCGGAGGATCGTCGACCAAGAGCTCTTTTGGCCCTCTCGCTGTCACGTGCTGAGCAGTTTGAGTTTTGCAGTAGCTCTCGCACAAGTTCTTCCCTCCAGCATGGGTCACCGCAAGTTCGAGGCCCCGCGCCACGGCCACATCGGCTTCCTGCCGAAGAAGCGCACCAAGCACCACCGCGGCCGCGTTCGCAAGTTCCCGCGCGATGACGCGTCCAAGGCGCCGCACCTTACGGCCTTCATGGGCTACAAGGCGGGCATGACGCACATCGTGCGCGAGGTGGACCGACCGGGCTCGAAGGTCCACAAGAAGGAGGTCGTGGAGGCCGTGACGATCGTGGAGACGCCGCCGATGGTGGTGGTCGGCGTCGTGGGCTACGTGGAGACCCCTCGCGGCCTGCGCTCGCTGACGACGGTCTGGGCGGAGCACCTGAGCGAGGAGGTGAAGCGTCGCTTCTACAAGAACTGGTACCACGCCAAGCGCAAGGCGTTCACCAAGTACGCGAAGAAGTACCAGACGAGCCCGGCGGACATCGAGAACGAGATCAACCGTATTAAGAAGTACTGCCAGGTCGTCCGTGTGCTCGCGCACACGCAGATCCGCAAGGTGAACCTGCGCCAGAAGAAGGCGCACCTGCTCGAGGTGCAGGTGAACGGCGGCTCGGCGGCCGACAAGGTGGACTTCGCCAAGTCGCTCTTCGAGAAGCAGGTGCCGGTGACGGCGGTGTTCGCCAAGGACGAGCTGATCGACGTGTGCGGCGTGACCAAGGGCCACGGCTACGAGGGTGTGATCACGCGTTGGGGCGTGTCGCGCCTGCCGCGCAAGACGCACCGTGGTCTCCGCAAGGTGGCGTGTATCGGTGCGTGGCACCCGTCGCGCGTTCGCTTCACGGTGGCGCGCGCTGGTCAGCACGGCTACCACCACCGCACGGAGGTGAACAAGAAGATCTACCGCATCGGCGCGGCGGGCGACGCCAAGTCGGCGATGACGGACCAGGACCTGACGGAGAAGTCGATCACGCCGCTGGGCGGCTTCCCGCACTACGGTGTGGTGAACGAGGACTGGCTCATGCTTAAGGGTGCGATCGTCGGCGTGAAGAAGCGCGTGCTGACGCTGCGCAAGTCGCTGCTTGTGCACACGAAGCGCTCGGCGCTCGAGGAGATCAAGCTGAAGTTCATCGACACGTCGTCCAAGTTCGGCCACGGTCGCTTCCAGACGGCGGAGGAGAAGCTCAAGTTCCAGGGCCCGCTCGCACGCCAGAACCGCGCGTAAGCGTCGTCGGCGCTCTGCTGACGCTGCTGCTACCGCCGCAAGCTGTGACGCGTTCGCGGCTGCTGCGCCTGCCGCTGCTCTCGCTGCTGCGACTGGCGTAGCAGTCGCTGGTTGCCATGCGACCAGAAGAACTAAGCAACCAATTTACTGCGCTCCAACACCAACACTCGCCGTCTCTGATCATCACTTTAGCTTGTCATGTGTCAATCTGCTCGTTGTGTGCAGCAACATACAGTCTCCTTCAGGCAGCTCCGTCACAAGCAGCGACAGTAGCAGAGTCGCCAGCGCCAGCACGCGTGTCAAAATGGCGCGTCCGTCGTTCGTTCACTTCATCAGAGTCATAAGAAGTTCGTCACTCGCAGCCGCCTTCTCACACACCAAACACCGCGCACCAATGCTCATCCGTTCGCCTCCATCGGCTACTGCTGCTGCACTTGCACACGAGCCCGAACGACGCCTTCGTTCCCGCTCGCTCGCTCTCTACTCGGTCTTGCTCTTCTTCGCGCTCGGCTTGGACGTCAGCAGGCTCACGTCCAGGCGGAAGAGCACCATGCAGACGACGAAGAACGCGAGGAAGCCCGACACGAGCAGCAGCGGTTCGTGCAGCATGAACGACTGCGGGAACTCGAACGTGACCTCGAACGGCACGTTGTGCGACGCGATCACGTTCTTCTTGTTGATCACCAGCACGGGGCGACCCACCAGCGGCGTGTCCAGGTACGTCTGCCGGGTCGTGTCCGCGATCGAGTCCACCGCGAACGGCAGGTTCACCTGCACGTTCGTGCTGCCCTCCGGCAGGATCACCTTGAGCGTCAGGTCGTCCACCGACGCGCCGTCGAGCGACGTCGAGAAGTCCATCTCGAGCTTGAACTTGTCGCCCGCGCGCGTCAGCACCGAGTGCGTCGGCACCGAGTAGCCGAGGTACCACTGCGTCTTCCAGCCGCCGAAGAGCGGGAAGCGCGGCTGGAAGAGCAGCTCCTGGCGCGTGCTCGTCTGGCGCAGCCGAGACGTCGACACGTTGCCGATCTGGTCGCGGTAGTACACGTTCACCGCGTCCTTCGGCAGGTACGCCTCCAGGTCGTAGAACGACGCGCCGCGCTGGTTGTGCGCCGTGTACTCGTAGCGCGAGAAGCCGCCCTTGAGCTTCGCGCCCGTGTGCTCCAGGTCGTACACCTCCTCCACCGACACGCGGCCCCACATCGACACCTCGAGCTCGCGCACGAGGTTCGTCACCGTCATGAACGGCGAGTGGTTCTTGAAGTGCACGCGCAGCTTCTCGCCCGAGAACGGCGCCACGTCCGCGAACGGCCCGTACGTGATCGTCGAGCCCTTGCGCGAGACCGGCTCGACCGCCGAGAAGCTCTCGACGCGGCCCGACGGCAGCTTCACCTTGGTCGTCTGCGTCTCCGTCGCGTACGGCGACAGCAGCACGTGCGAGTCCTCGTACACCACGAGCTGCTCGTCCTTCTGCGTGATCTCTTCCGGGAACGGCGCCAGCACGCGCGTCAAGTGCGCCGAGAGCTTGACGTGGCCCGTCGCGCCTTTCGCCACGCTGTCCTTGAAGACCACCGTGAACTGCGCCACGTCCGGGTGCGCGCCGGCGTCCACGTGCGTTGCCGGCACCACCTCGCACGGGCTCTTGCCGCACTTGGCAGTCAGCTGCGCCAGCCGCGTCGCCTGCGCCGCCGGCAGCCCGAACACGTACTCGCTCGTGTCCTGCGCCGCGTCCACGAACTGCACGTCCGTGTGCACGCGCACGACGTGCTTGGTCAGGTCCAGCACCCGCTTCACCTGATGGCATATACATATGTACGCGGGTCAGGATCCGGTTCGTAGCTCTTCCGATCTTCCCCCCTCATGCGATCTCCCTTGTCGGAGTCCGGGAGGGAGAGTGCGCCTGAGGCGGCCGCGCACACGCACCGAAGTGTTGATGACCGCCGCGTCGGCTGCCAGCACGAGCGCCGCCGCGGCCGCGAGCGCCAGCGCCTTGCGCATTATGCCCGCCATCATCATCACCATCGCCGCCGCCCTGCTCGCTCGCTCGCTCGGGCAAATGGTCGTCTACGTGGCAGCAAATCAAAAGGGGGGAAAAGAGCGCTGTATTCAAGGCGGATCTTGTCCCGAATAGAGCGTGAGCGGCCAGAATGCGAATTTCCGCAAAGAAGCGCGGCGACCGCCGGCAGTCCAGTCATTCCGCAAGCGAAGCAAGCAAGAGAGCGAACAGATCATGCTGAGCCGAGTGACCCGCAGCGCGCTGACCGTCGCGCGCCGCAACGCCGCGGCGCCGCGCTTCGTGCAGGCGGCGCGCGCCTTCTCGGAGGATTCGACGAACGCGGAGCAGGTGCTCAAGAACGAGCTCGCGCTGTCGCCCAAGGTGCAGAGCGTGCTCGACCAGATCCTCGACCTCAACATGATCGAGATCGTCGAGCTGTCGTCGGCCATCCAGGTCCGTACGACCTGTTGCCCTGTTGATAGTGCGCGTACCTCTGATGTGTCGTATTGACGCGTCGCACCCCTGCAGGAGAAGTTCAACATCCCCGAGTCGGCGTTCTCCGGCAGCTTCGGCGGCGGCGGCAGCGCGGCGCCCGCGGCGGACGAGCCCAAGGTGGAGAAGACCCAGTTCGACGTCAAGCTCGCGAGCTTCGACGCCAAGAGCAAGATTAAGGTTATCAAGGAGGTGCGGGCAATCACAGGCCTGGGCCTGAAGGAGGCGAAGGAGCTCGTGGAGGGTGCCCCGAGTGTACTAAAGAAGGACGTGAAGAAGGACGAGGCCGACGCGCTCATCGCGCAGCTCAAGGAGGTCGGCGCCGTGGTCGAGCTCGAATAGACAGACAGACAGCCAGACAGCGACCGCTCCTCCTCCTCCCCCTGCTCCGCCCGCTGCAGCCGACCGAATACACCGACACCGCCGTGTGCACTGGCGTACACGACACCCCCGCGCGCTCGGCGCTTGCTTGCTTGCTATTGCTGCGTGTGTTGTGGAGCTCGTCGACCGTCGCTCGGTGTGTGTCGTGGTGGCGCTCTGTTTCTGGTGGCGTTATGCGCTTCTCGCGTGCCGCAAGCAGCTTGCAGGTGTCGTGACTGTACGACGCCCCCCCCTTCGCGATGCTTGCGAAGCGATGTTTGTTGTGAGGCGCCGAGGCGTCGGCTGTCGGCATACAAACGCCAAGTCTAAAAGCGCTCGCAATTATGGCCTCCCACTCAAATTCACATCGAGGCATCCGCCCAGCCGACAAGCAGCAGCAGACAAGCAAGCATGGAGTCGCTCAAGTCGCTCATCAACACGAGCAAAGGCGGCGACGCCGTGCAGGCGCGGCACGAGCGCTGCGAGCAGATGCGCGAGGAGTCGCTGGAAAAGTGTGCGTGCTGCTGCTGCTGCTGAGGTCGCTCTTCCCTCGCGGGTCGGCTGACGAAGCGCTCACTCGCTCGGGTGTGTGGCGGGCAGGTCCGCGCGTCAAGTTCCTCGTCGACATCATGGAGAAGATGGGCTGCAAGACGGACAAGGGGTTCTACGCGAGCGTCGAGTGCGAGGGCCAGATCAACGGCGGCTTCCACCTGGACGACGCCGGCCGCCCGGGCGTCGTGCTCTGCCAGAACCACATCGCGGACCAGGAGTGGATGGACCGCACGCTCGCGCACGAGCTCGTGCACGCGTTCGACCACTGCCGCGCCAAGATGGACTGGAACAACTGCGAGCAGCACGCGTGCAGCGAGGTGCGTGGGTGGCTGATTGCGACGCGGCGCTTGGTCGTCGAGGAGAAGGAGGGCGGACCTGACGGCGGCGCGTGTGGCTGGCAGGTTCGCGCGGCGGCGCTGAGCGGGGACTGCAACTGGAAGTACGAGTTCTTCCGCAAGAACTTCAACATCGCCAAGCAGCACCAGGTGCGAGCGCTGGCGGCGGTGGCTTTGGTGGTCGACGCGAGGAGCTCACTTTCGGTGTGTGCTTGGCGCAGATCTGCACGCGGCGACGAGCGCGTCTCTCCATCGAGCACAACGAGGCGTGCAAGGGGAAGGTGCGGACACGTGGGTGCTGGCGGCGCTCTTGCAGCCCGCGTGCGGTGGTGCGCTGACAGCGGATGTGATGCGCGCCGTCTCGACAGGAGGACGAGTGTCTCGACAAGGTGTTCGACACATGCTACCGCGACGTGTCGCCGTACCGCGAGATCCCGTAGAGGACAGGAGGTCGTCGCGTGCGTGCGGACGTTAACGTGCGTTCGACGGGCCATCGAGCGCACCGAGGACAGTGACGCGCAGCCACGAACGATCATGGCCAAGAGGCCAGCGTTAATAGAGAGCGAAGGCGTCATCGAGCAATTATTGTCGTCGCTTCAATTATCGTTCCGGACCAATCGAAAATGGAGGAGCAGCAGGAAGAGATGGCTGCCGCCAATGACGCGTCGCCCGCCGCCGCCCCGCAGCACAAGAAGCGGCGCGTGGAGCGCCGGGAGAAGCTCCGCAAGACGGCGCTTTGCAAGCACTTTGACAAGCCCGGCGGCTGCCCGTTCCCGAACTGCAAGTTCGCGCACGGCAGGTGCGCCGTACGCCTCGTGCTTGGGCTGACTGATGGGTGGTGGTGGTCTGCGCACATACTTAAACACGCTTCTCTCTCTCTCTCTCTCTCTCTCTCTCTCTCTCTCTCTGGACAACCACAGATCCGATGTGCAGGACGGCGGAAAGCTCACGGTGGCGGCCCAGCGCAAACTCATCCGCGAGCAGACGGCGAACCGCGCCGAGGGCAAGTTCTTGGCGGGTGCTGCGAGCACCAGCGCGGCGTCGCTGCGCGGCACGATGGTGAGTGCGCTTGTGTGAGTGCACTGTGTATGTGGGGTCGGATCGGACGCTCACAAGCGACTGGGCGTCGCCACCAGATCGAGCGCTACTACACGGAGCTCTTCTCGTGCGACACGATGGATCGGCCGATGGAGGACCAGTACGTGCACATGCACTCGAACCGACTGTGCGTGGTCGGCGTGGCCGCGAGCCACCCGGTGCTGGCGGACGAGATCGAGCAGATCGAGTTCTCGAGCGCCGTGATGGAGAGCAAGGTGAGCGGCAAGAAGAAGAAGGGCGGCCACTTCCTGCTCCCGACGACGATCCTCTGCCACGTCACGTGCAAGAGCGGCCAGGTGTACGCGCTGCGCAGGTGCGGAGCTCGTGACTCGCGCGCGCGGTTGTGTCGAGAGGGCGAACAACACTCACTGGCTGTTCTGCTCATGGAACGCGCAGCTGCATCCGCGGAGTGCTGATCGAGGTGAACGAGCGCCTGCTCACCCGTCCGCAGCTGCTGCAGGAGAAGGTGTGTGTGCAGCGCATTGCCGGGTGTCGGAGGTGATCGCACTGACGAACTCACTCGCGACTTGCGACGTGCTGCTCGCAGGCGTACTCGGACGGGTACCTCGTGATCATCCAGCCGAAGCACGTCGAGATCGCGGAGATCCAGGAGTCGCTCCTGAGCAAAGAGGAGTACCAGCAGTTCCGCTCGATCGTCGCGGAGAGCAGCGCCGCCCGTGCCGACGGCGGAGACACCGTTGCCATGGAAACCGACGCGGCACCGGCCGAAGCAGACTCGACTGCGCCTGTAGAGCAGTGACGTGATAGACAACCGCCAGGCGCAAGCGGCGCTGAAGAAGAGAGAAGACGCCACGCGAACCACTTGGGACATCCATTTCCTAACTAGCGTCTGTGTGAGCGAGAGTGAGCTTCACTCATCGTCCTGACCTCGCGTCCGACGTCTTCTTTCTAATCACGACGTCGAGGATCGTCCGCATGAACTTGGTCATCTCGGACCGCGTGAAGCTGATCTCGTCCTGGGGACCGAATGGACGAACGTCAGTACAGTATACGGACGGCCGCAGCCTCACTCGCACACACACTCCACATACCTGGAGGTACGACGGCGCCTTCACGTCCTTGTTCGGCGTCTCGCTCGGGAGGTACTCGATCTCGTCGTCGTCGTCTCCAGGAACGCCGAGATCGAAGTGGAACTGCTTTCCGGTGATCGAGTCCGTCGTCGTGCACATGACGTCCGTGAACGCCGTGTCTTCGTCGCCGTCCTCCGCCGTCTCGATCAACTGGATGTTTGTCGACGTCACGAGGCGGTAGATCTCCAGCAGCTGCGCGTCGCATCATCGCGTTCAGCGGTCAGCCATCTTCGCTTCCACCGCCACGACCCAAGCGAACCGAAGCAGATGACGCGATGGTGTGTACCTTTGTGGCTTGTGCGAGCTGAATGGTCTCCTCAGCTGCTCTTGAGCCTGAAGTTGGAGCACACCGACCACTGTCAGCACGCTGGCAGGTGCCCACGAAGTGCGCGCAGCTGTAGGAGCTGTACGACAGTGAGCGGGAACACATACCAGCGCCTGCTCTGCCGCCTGCTTTGCCGTGCCGCCGCGTTTCGCTCAGCTGCGCTTCCAGTTCTTTGATCCGTTTGCGGTGTCCGTGGCTGTCGTCGGACGAGCTGCTGTGCTTCCGCTCGAGAGCCTCGAGACTGCACGCAGAGCCCCACGACGGCAGTTAGGACCCGAGAAGAGTCGCTTCTCGATGTGCGCATCGCCACCACGCAGACGCACCGAAGTTTGTGCTCGCGCTGCAGCTTCTCGATCTCCTTCTCGCGCTTCACCTGGTCGTCCTGCAGCCGCGACGAGAGCGCCGAGACCTCCTTCTTCAACTTGCTGATCATCCGCTCGTACGTCTTCTTCTCCTCCAGCGCGAGCGCCTTGGCGTCTTGCAGCAACCGCTCGCTCTCCGTCTCCCGCAGCTGCAGTAACGCCACAGCCTCGTTCAGATCCTCACGCGTGCCGTCACGCCACCACAGCCCCCGTCACGCCACCACAGTGTCCTGAACGCACCTCTCGCAGCGCTTCGTACTTCTTCCGCAGCGCCGCCACGTCGCTCAGGTCTGCTGCTCCGCTGCTGGGTGCTTTCAACGCCGAAGCATCCACCTTCGCGAGCGTCGGCGTCTTCTTCGCAGGCTTGAAAGCGGTGGCGCCGTTGCTCGCGATGCTGCTGCTGCTCTCGTACTCGCGCTTCTTGTCCTTCGCTGCTGCCTTCAGAGCAGCAGCAGCAGCAGCCTTCTCCTTCGTCTCGGCGACTTTGCTCTTGCGCTTGAGCACAGGCGCCGCTGCGTCGTCCGCGTCGCGCTTCTTCTTCTTCGCCTTCTTCGCCTTCCCGTCCGAGTCGTCGTCGTCGTCCGAGGCGTCCGAGGCGTCGCTGGCGTGCGCGCGCTTCTTGCTCTTCTTGGGGACACCGCCCTCCGCCTTTTTCTTCCCAGGCTTCTTCGCCGCCACGCCCTCCTTCTTGCCGCCGCCGCCGCCAACGCTCTTGGCGCTCTTGACGCTCTTGCTCTTGGCGGCTACGGGCTTGAGCTTGGAGAGCTTGAGCGGCACGTCCACGTCGTCCTCGTCGTCCTCGTCGCTAAAGTCGTCGTCCGCGCGTGCCGAGCGCTTGGACGGGGCGTCCGGCAGGTAGAAGTCTGAGTAGTCGACCTGCTTGCTGCGCGCGCGGCCGCTCTGCGCGCCGCCGCTCATGCTGCTGCTGCTCCGCCTGAGGCTCGTGAGGTGCGCGTGCTTGGGCGAAGAGCTCCGGGGTTTTGAGCGGGAAAAATCGGGGTTTTGAATTCCACGCGACTAAGTGCGAAGGCACTCGCTAAAGTCCGAGCAAGTTTACACCACACACAACATCAACCGGACACAATGCGCAAGGAGCAGAAGCTCGTGGTGGGCTTCGTGGCCACGCTCGCGGGCGTCGCCGGTGCGTCTGTCTGCTGCCGTTAGCTGTGCGGGTCGTTTCGGGCGCTGACGCAGCTCGTATGCTCGCAGGCGCGCTGCACGTGTACCTGCCGTTCTATAGCAAGCTCGGGCAGGAGGCGCACGAGCGCGCCGGCAGGAAAAAGGCGGACGCCGGCGACGACGCGGCGGCGGCCGGCCCGCGCTCGGCGTCCATGTGGAAGAACATGGACAAGCGCTCCCGCGAGTAGAGCGAACGCGTAATGCGCGGTGATAAATAGGGGGTCGCGTGGGTTATCGCTCCAAGGCGGTGAGGTAGCACTCGATGGCCTCGTCCTGCCGGCCCTGCGCGTGCAGGATGCGGCCCAGCAGCGCCACGCTCGGCCGCACGTCGCGCGGCGCCGCCTGCCGCTGGCGCAGCCGCAGGCTCTTGCGGCACGCGTGCTCCGCGGCGTCCAGCTGCGAGACCTCGAGCCGGCACTCGGCCAGCAGGTGCCACACGGCGGCGCTCGCGCGGTCGATGCCCGCCGCGCGCAGCAGCTCCAGGATGGCCGCCTGGAACTCGCGCTCGCGCATCAGCACCTTTGCGGAGCGCACCGCGCGCGCCACCACGCTCTGCGCCTTGCGGTACTGCTGCACGCGCAGCTGCGACTCCCGCGCCTCGGCGCGCAGCCGCGCGGCCGTGCGCTCCGTCTGCTGCAGCCGCTCGAGCAGCGCCGGCAGCTCGCTCTGGTGCTTCTGGATCTCCAGCTCCAGCGCCGCGATCTCCTGCATCACGCGGCGCTCCGGCTCGGTGATCTGGTACGGCGGAGGTGAAGGCGTCGTCTGTGGAAGTGTCGATACGGACGCCGGAGACGCCGCCTGCTGCTGCTGCTGCTGCTTCGCCGCTCTGCCTGGCAGCCGCTTCCGCTCGGCCGCTGCCTTGACAGCCGCCGAGTACGCGAGCGCGACGGCCTGGAGGTCGAGTCGCGCCGGCGGCGTCACGGGCTCTCCGACGATCACTTGTCCGTCGTCGCTGTCGCCGTCGCCGTCGTCCTGCTGCTCATCGTCGCACTCGCTGTCGCACTCGCTTCTCGTCGCACCGTCGCGCTCCGCTTCCCTCTCGTCGTCGTCCTCTGCCTCCGCCTCCTCCTCCTCCTCGGACGTGGCTGAGATCGTGGAGGCGGAGCTCACTTTTCTATGTTTAGCGAGCATCCGGCGCGTCGACGGCTTCCGGGGCGGCAGCACCACGTCGTCGTCCACGTCGTCCACGTCGTCGACGTCGTCGCTGCTGCCCCAACTGTCGAGCGACTTCTTCTCCTCGATCGCCTCGAGCGGCGGCGAGTCGTGACGCCCCAGGATGCTCCCGCTCGCAGCCGCCCGCGTCGTCACCGTGCTGCCCAGCGACCGCAGCGGCGCGCCTCGCCGCAGGTACTTGGCGATCAGCTCCTCGTCGTCGCCGTCGTCGTCGCTGCTGCTGCTGCTGGCGCCGTCGTCGTCACTGCTGCTGCTGTGGTCGTCGAGGCTCGAGAACGAGCACGAGCTGGAGCTGCCGCTCACCGCCGAGTCGGCGAAGCGCCGCTGCGCCTGTGGCCGCGAGTCGGACGTGGACGCGCGTCGGCGCTGCGGCTGCGGCGGAGGTAGCGACGTCTGCTGGTTGAGCGCCTGCTGCTGCTGCTGCTGTTGCCGTTGTCGTTGCCGCAAGCGACCGCTCGGCCCGTTCGCCGTGGCGCTCGTCCGTTCGGCTGCTGCTGTCGCCGCCGCCTCTGCTCGAAGTGTCATGGCCAAGTTTTCTCGCGGGCTGCGCGGCGCGCGCTGCGGTCGCTTGGGCGAGTACAGCGGCGTGACGGGCTCGCCGGTGCTGATCGTGGTGCTCGTGCACATGGTCGTCGCGGTGGTCGTCGTCGTGGCGCTCACGCTGTCCGCTGGCGCCTTCTTGCCGGCGGCGGCGCCGTCGTCTTCGTCGTCGAAGCGCACGCTGAAGGTGCGCGCGCCGGCCGTGCGGCGCCGCGGCCGCGTGACGCCGCGCTGGCAGGCGGGGAAGCACTGGTCGCACACGCGCTGGCGCAGCGGCGAGAGCGACGACGGCACCACCTCGCGGTTGCGCGAGTGGCGCGAGCACACGGACATGCCGCAGTGGCGGCAGTGGTGCCGGCCGCGCAGCACGCCGAAGCCGCGGCCGCAGACGCCGCACGCCTCGGCGAGTTGCCAGCGGCCGTGCGGGATGAACGCCGCTGCGTGCGTGGCGGCGCGCGCGCGCGTCGAGGGCGTCGGGCGCATGGGCGGCGCATGCGGTGGGCGCGGGGCGGTCAAGTGGCCGCCGCCGCCTACGTCACGTAGCAGCAGGAGCAGCGCGAGTCACGCTCTCGTCATGCTGGTGGTAGAAGCGCGCAGGTGGATGCGGCCAAACAGATGGCGGGAGCAAACTGACAGGATGGCCACTGCCACATACAACATCCAAGTCAAACGGCGCTGCTGCTTGTTGAACGTGCTGACCGAATGGACGCGTTCGTGGAGCGCAAGCGCCGCGCGCCACTCGCGCCGCTCTTCGAGAGAGACGCGTTCCTGCTCGTGCCGCCGCGCGCAGAGCGCGAGCCGAGCGGAGCTGCTGCTGCGGCGACCAGCGAGACCAGCGAGCTGACGGCGCTCGTCGCGGCCAACGGCGGCCGCGTGCTCGCGAGCGAGAGCGACGCCTCCGACGGCCGCGCGGTCGTCGCGCTGCTGCTGGCGCCGAACCTGCAGGCGCTTTCCGCCGCGGACGCCGAGATGCTCGCGCGGCTCGTGCGCGGCGACGCGGCGGCGGTCGTCGTGCGCGCGCAGTGGGTGCGCGACTGCGTGGCGCAGGAGGCGCGGCTGGCGACGCACGCGTACGAGCAGACGCGCGCGGTACGTGCGCTCGCAAAGGCGGGCGAAGGAGATGAGCCAAAGGCGGCGGGCGTCTCGAGCACGACTAGCGAGCCGGGTCCCAGCAGCAAGCGCCGCCGAGTGGAGACCGCCGGGGCGGAGCCAGCGGCGGAGACGAGCGCGCCGCTGCCGCTGCCGACACCGCACCTGACGCCCTGGAAGGACGTCGGCCAGGGCTCGCTGCTGATCCTCGACGCGCGCTCCAAGGAGCAGCAGGAGCCACCCGCAGCCGCCGCACTGTCCGCCGCGCCTGCGAAGGTCAAGATCGCCGGCTTCGACATGGACAACACCTGGATCGAGACCAAGAGCGGCAAGCGCTTCGCGACGGACGCGCGCGACTGGAAGTGGCTCCACGCGACGCTCGTGCGCGCCAAACTGCAGGAGCTCGTGCGCGCGGGCTTCGAGCTCGTGCTCTTCTCGAACCAGAACGGCATCGCGAAGGGCAACGTCAGTGCGCAGGAGATCCAGGTGCCGACGCGCGGCTGACGCGGTGCGAGCCGCTTGACTGGAGTGGCGCTGACGCCCTGGCTGCGGTGCTGCTGCTGCCATGCGACAGAGCAAGGTGGAAGCGATCGTCAAGAGCCTCAACCTGCCGGTGCTCGCGGTCCTGGCGACCAAGAGCGACCGGATGCGCAAGCCGCGACTCGGCGGCTGGCAGGAGATGCTCAAGCTCCTCGGGCTGGAGGCCGAGCGCGTGGACATGGCGGCGAGCTTCTACTGCGGAGACGCGGCCGGCCGCCCCAAGACCGCGGGCCGCGCCAAGGACTTTGCCGCCACGGACTACAAGTTCGCTCTCAACGTGAGCGTCCAGTTCCACACGCCGGAGGCGCTCTTCCTCAAGTCCACGCAGCGGATGCACACGCACGCCGACATGTGGGAGATCGGGTTCGACCCGCGGCCGCTCGTCTCGGGCACCGCCGCCTCTTCTGGTACGACGCTGTCGGATCAGAGCGACGCAACGCGTGTACGGATGGACTAACAGCTCTGCGACGCGTGTTCGCTACGTGCGGCAGCTGCGTGGCTCGCGCCGCCGTCCGCCGAGCTGGCGAAGGCGACGCAGGAGATCGTCGTGCTGGTCGGGTCGCCGGCGTCGGGCAAGTCGTTCTTCTCGAAGACGCACTTTTCCAGCTACGCGATCGTGAACCAGGACGAGCTCAAGACGCTCGCGAGCTGCAAGAAACACTGTTTGGACGCGCTCGCGCAGACGAAGAGCGTGATCGTGGACAGCACGAACCGCGACGCGCGGTCGAGAGGCGAGTGGGTCGCGCTCGCGCGCGAGAAGGTGGGAGGGGAAGCTGTGTGTGTTTGAGGCTGTTTGTGTACCCGCCGGCGCGCACCCGGACGATGCTAACGTGTGCGTCATGTCGTGTCCAGAATGTACCGATCCGTTGCTTCGAGATGGACGTGGAGAAGCCGTTGGCGATGCACCTGAACACCTTCCGGTCGCTGACGGAGGAGAAGAAGGTCCCGGACATCGCGATCCACACGTTCTACAAGAACCTCGTGCCTCCGCAGGTTCGTCGGCGCTCCGCGCGTGGTGGCGACTGCTGTGGCGATCCACTCACTCCGGAATGTCGCTGCGTCTCTGTGCTGCTGCTACTCAGGCGCGCGAAGGGTTCGCCGAAATAGTGAAGGTGCGCTTCCGGGTCGAGCGCGCGCAGCTGACGGAAGACAAGCTCGCGCTCCTCGGCTCCTTCCTCTGAGCTAAGCTCAGCGAATGCATCATCTGCGAGAGAACCCTCCCCCACCTCTATTTACCCTTATCCCACCCCGTTTAGCCCTTACCCCCACCCAATTACCCTTCCCCCACCACATTTGCCCTTCCCCTATCATTCCCCTTTCCCTACCATCAACCCTTACCCCACCCAATTTGACCCTTCCCCTACTCCCTCATACCCTTCCCCCACCCGCATTATTTCTATTTTTAAATCTTATCACAGATCAGATATAGAAATAGCATCTCTGATACACACCTGATTTGATTGCCTGCATCTGATTCGATTGCCTGTAATAGCTCCTCTGACCTCCGCTCGCCCGCTCGCTCACCCGCACTTCTGATCCTCCTGGCTGTCAACGCTGCACTGCTGCCGTCTCCGCCGCAGCGATCCATGAAGCACCAGTAGCTCGCCTTGTCTTCCAACGCTCCCGCCAGACTCTTTTCGCGCTGCACACTCGTTCGCTCCCGGATGTCGTCCAAGATCAAGGATGGGCTCTTCATGGGCGACGTCGACGCCGCGCAGGATGCCGAGTTCCTCCAGCTCAACGGCATCACCCACGTCGTCAACTGCGTGCCGCGCCAGGTGCCAAACCTCTTCCAGCAATCGCTCGGATTATCGTACACGGCGTGCGACCTCGACGAAGTGCTGCGCCGCCCGCTCTTCGACCTGAAGAACCGCGAGTTCATGAACGTGGTGCAGCTCGTCGACAAGGCGCTCGAGAAGACCGAGAGCGTGCTCGTGCACTCGCTCCACGGACTGAACCGGAGCCCGAGCCTCATGATCGGCTACCTCATGGTCAAGTACTGCTGGGGAGTCGACAAGGCGTACGACTTCATGGCCACCAAGCGCGCAGACATCAAGCTCGACGAGTCGTACGCGGAGCAGCTCTGCTCGCTCGAGACGCAGCTGCAGAAGACGTACCCGAATCGAGCGACCGAGCAGCAGATGTACGAGTGGAACCCGTCGAGCGCCGACCGGAAGACCGACGAGCTCGTGCTCGTGCACACGTATCTGAACGCGACAGCGAAGGCGAACGCTGACGCAAAGCTCCCGGCGAAGAAAGTGTCGGCTCGCGCGCACCGGCGACTGAGTTGGATCGACCAGAGCGCTCATCTGGTGCGTCGTAAGGATGTTGCCTGGCGTGGTTACTTGTCTCCTGCTGACAAGCTGCTCTCGAGCGCAGAAGAAGCAACACCCGTCGCTGATGGCGAAGCCCGAACGCCCACCGAACCACTCGTACAGCGAGATGTATCCGGTGCGCGTCACGGTCTGCTGGTCGCTCGTCGTTCGGCATGTGAGAACTCACCTGCTTCACACTGGTCTCCCTTGCTTGTATCTGCGCAGAACAACGGCTGGGTGGACATCGTGAACCCGAACAATCGCCCGCCCAGCGCTCCAGTGTCCGAACTGGACCAGCAGGCTTTCCAGGTCAGTGTGTGTGCATGCTCCAGGCTTCTGCGCGTTTATGTTGGGGTCGCATGCTGAGACGTTGCATGTCGTCGCCAGCCATCGAAACCCTCAGCGCTCTCGAGCTCTGGCGGTCGCGACAGATCCGGCGCGCTGGGCTCAGCAACGGGCCTCCAGCGCTCCAGCACCCCGGGTTCCCTCACGGTCCAGACAGCGTACCCGCCGGGAAACGCGCATCTCGACTCGGAGATGGAAGACTTGCAGGTGGCGAGGAACAGCGGCGGCTCCCGTCTACACTCGTTCTCGCTGCCGAAGAAGAAAGAGGTCGAGCAGGAAGCTCCGCTTCCGCCGCAGTCCCCCACTTCAAGCGATCGCGACGACCTCGAAGTGACGTACGAATACTCCGGGTCGGCCAAGTTCCCAAAGCCGCGATACCTCCAAGAGACCCTCGCGTCCATCAACTCACGACCTCGCAAGCCATCGTTCCGTGCGTCGGTGCGCCGGACGCCATCCTACTCTGTGCCTGAGACGAAGACGTTGTTGCCTACGAAAGGCGGCGACGCGCACCCGGCCTTTACGAAGACGATGGCTTCGACCACCCTTGGCAGCCACGCGGACGCGCGCGTCCTCAAGGGCAAGAAGGTTCTAGACACCATGGCTCCAGCAAACAAATCGCTCGCTGGACGCGCTCCCAGGTCGACGACTGCGGCGAGTAGCAGTTCTTCCTCTGCTGCAGGACGAGCGCTCTTCACCACCGACTTCTCGCAGCCGATGTCGAGTGTGAGTATCGGCGCGTCCACGATGCCTGGCGCCGCGCCGTCGCTGGGTCTCGGAGGTTCTTTCCGCCACAGCTTCGTCGAGCCCTCGGAGGCGGCGATGACAGGTGGCGCAGGCTTCGTGCGGCCGCGGACGGCGCCGCCGCGCATGCGCAAGAAGGACATCGACACGAGCGACCTGCTCTACAGCAAGAAGATGGACCCGAGCTCGCGCGCGCAGACGCAGACGACTGGCGAAAACTACCATCACTCGTCGTCCACGTCGTCTCGGCGCGCGCGCTCGTCGCTCGACACCGGCGGTGGGTCGACCACCACTTCCAGCAGCAGTAGCAGCAGCAGCGGTGGCGGCGGCGGCGGCGGCGGCGCTTCCTCTGCGGCGACTGCTAGCAAAGCGCCGGCGCGGAGGAGCACGATCGGCACGGCGGCGTCGGTCTCGGCGTCCTTCTCACGAGCGAAGGCGACCCGTGCGCAATGGAAGTAGTCGGTACTTTGTAACCGGAAAAGATCGCCAATCGAAGCATATGATTGGCTGTCACTCGCACTTAGTCGAATACGATGGCGTTTCAGTGCTATTTGCGGCTGCCTGCTGCCTGTCACAACTGGAATCGGCAGACTGGCTGGCGCGCGTGATGGGCAACTCGGCGCTCGCGACCGCGTGCTTCGGCTCGCAGCTGCCGGTGCTGGCAGCGCTCGCAGACGGTCGCACGCGCGGGGTGCGTGTAGTGCACTGAGAGAGTGGGAGGCGGCACTGTTCTGATTTATTGCCGACCAGGAGACCGCCGCGCGTGTGCTCGTCGTCGACGTCGACGCGCCTTCGCTGCTGCTCCGGAGCACGCGGTGCGTGTCGCTACAGTGGGTGTCTGCAGCTCGGCGCTCACTTCCGTTAACGTCGGGAGTTCTGCTACTACTGGTGCCAGGACGCGCCTGGAGATCCGCGCGACCACCTTCCCGCTGCTGGCGAAGCTGCCGCTGCGTGTGCTCAAGCAGCTTCTGTTGACGCACGTCCGGCAGCGCAATGCGGTCAGACAGCACGCGGAGGAAGCGCCAGCTGGAGATGGCGTCGAGGCGCACTGCGAGCTCGTGGTGCTCAGTGTCAGAGCATCTCCAGAGCCACCGCCGAACGCCTTCACCGTCAGTATCACGACCACCGAGGACGAAGTGGTCACGGAGCGCAAGGTGCTGCTGCAGTTCGAGAGAGAGTACTTGTCGCCGCTGAAGCGCAAGCGACGCACTGGCGCGGCGAGCAGCACGGAATCCCGCTACGTCCTTGAGCTCCGGATCTGCGCGCGCTGCGGCGTTAGCACTGGCTGCGGCTGCGGCTGGAGAGCCTCGCACTGTGCTGCAGCGTGCGACGCAGAGGAACAGAGTCTGCTCGAGTTGGTGGAAGCCACACTGGTGGATCTGCGTCTGTCATGTCTTCACGACTCCCAACGCCAACCGACTGACGGAGTCTGTGCACGCAGCCCAGGACAGCAGCGGTACTCTCGATGACAGGCGCTGCGCACGTCCACCTCCGCCTCGTGGATCTGGCGCGAGTCCCAGCGTACCTCAACGCCACAGTCTCGAAGAAGAAGGTCGTGCACCCGATGATCGAGCGGCCGTACGCAGTGAGTGGTGTTCACCGGAGTTGCCAGTCGGTCCGTTGGCTGGTGCAGGACTGACGCTCTGACGCTCGACGTGTTGATGCAACAAGGTGTACACGATCAACGTCAGCCACGGCGCGATGAGATGGCAGGTGACGCGCAGGTACAACGACTTCGCGAGTCTCCACGTACGCCTGGCAGTCGCCGCACCTGACGCCTTGCTACCCGATCTCCCGCGAACCAAATGGTGCTGCATCGATACACTGTAGCCTGGAGGAACTTTGCCTACTGCCACTCTCGCCAGAGCCTAACGACTGCCTCGGGACACGTTCAGGCTCAACGCTATGGACGACGTGTTCCTGCTCGAACGTCAAGTGGAGCTCAACGACTACCTCAAGAGCGTCGTGATGATCGAGTCGGTGAACTCGTCGGTGTCTCTCCTGTCCTTTCTGGGAGGTGCGTTGTCGAGGAAGCTTCCGTGGCTACTTCGTGGCGTCCTCGACTGACTCAGTGTGGCGTGGCGGCGCTCCTGCTGCATCATATAGCACTATCGACTACGTCTGTCGACCACGAAGCACTGACACTCCAGCGCCGCGACGTGCTGCACCTGCGAGTGCTCAACTACTACGTCGCGCCAGGGGACCTCATTCTCTTTCGGTCCTGCGGGCCCATCAGTGGACTCCAGCGATCGGTGCGTGCGAGTGCTGGAAGTCTCGGTGACGAATGATCTCGGTCTGACGCTCGTCCAACTCGTTCCGGCAGATGACTGGCTCGGAGTGGGATCACGTCGGCGTCGTCGTGCCAGGACACAGCCCGACCTCGTTCCACCTGCTCGAGGCAACGGGCGAGGGCGTCTCGGCGTTCCCTCTCGTAAGCGTGTCAACGAAGGGACTCTGGTGCTCGGACAGCGAGGATACTCACAGTGACACGGTTGCGCGCAGACCTCACGCCTCATCGCGTACTCCGCCTTCCACGTCAAGTACATCGCCCTGCGCAAGCTGCACACGCCGCTCATCACGCTCTCGGCGCGCTTCGACTTGCTCTATCGATTCGCGTCCGAGGTGCGTTCAGCGCTCGACATGATCACCCCCGCAGTGTCCCCTGACTGACGGCTTCCCCCTGCTGCTGCTGCTTCCGGGTGTGGATACACGATCGCGACGCCAGGTTGAAGGCAACCCGTACGGACTCAGCGTGGCGAAGCTGCTACGGACCGCAGCGTCGAGCGACATGTGCGCGCGCGACTTCTTCTGCTCCGAGCTCGTACGATCGCTGTTTGCACCGATCGATGCTGTATTGGGTGGGAACTGATGGACGTGTTGGCGCTTGATCGCGTCGTGCGCAGGTCGCGGAGGCGTTCAAAGCCCTCGGCATCATCAACCCGAGGATCGCGTCCAGCAACTTCTGGCCAGGTGGGTTGTCCAGCAGTTCGATCCCAGCGATGCCGTCTGCTCCCTCTCACTCGATGCGTGCGGCTGCTTGCGTCAGGCTCCTTCACGGCTGGCAGCTTCGTCGACGCGGAGCTAGCGCGGCATGGCGCAACACTGGAGCCGGAAGTCGTCATCGACTGCCGCCTACTGGAGGTCGCTGCAGCCCAGCAAGCACACTAGTGAAACACGCCGCCTTCCTCGACATGAGCGACTTCCTCGCCTATGTCTTCGTCGATGCTATCACCGCGATCCACTCGCTAGTGTCGCGACATCACCAGTCTGAGCGGGTGTTCTCGTCCCAAGGTCCTCTCGCTCGAACCGTCGCCTCCTCTCACTCGCCTTCCAGCCGCCGCCGCCACCATCGATCGGGCGCCGCAGCTCGCGTCGTGCGCAATGAAGAAGCTCTTCAAGCTCTCGTCCAAGTTCCACGGCCAGGGTGCCGTCGTGTTCGCATGGCAGCCGAACGGCAGCTTCCTCGCCACCGCCGGCAAGAACGGGCTCGTGCACATCTTCGACCGCCAGGGCGAGCAGTATGACGAGATCGGCCTCGACCTGTCCGCGCCGGTGCTCGGGCTCGAATGGGACTCCGAAGGCGCGACGCTCGCGATCTTGCAGCAGGGCAGCAGCGTCGTGCCGCTCTGGGACCTCGGGAGCCGCGCCACGCAGAACCTCGACACGAACCTCAAGGACCCGACGTTCGTCAAGTGGTCCGCCACAGGGACGCAGCTCGCGATCGGCACGCTGAAGGGCAACCTCGTGCTCTACAGCAAGGCCACGCGCAAGGTCGTGCCCGTGCTTGGCAAGCACTCGCGCAAGATCACGTGCGGCGCGTGGAACCTCAACGACCAGCTCGTGCTCGGCTCGGAGGACCGCATGATCACTGTGAGCAACCAGAAGGGCGACACGATCGAGCAGCGCGAGCTGAGCCTCACGGTGCGTGCGAGAGCCCTCACTGGCTAAGCGATTGTCTTCTGACGAAGTCTCTTGTGTCCCTGTCTGTGCAGCCCGTGGACATCAAGTTTGGTCGCAAGCGCGGTGACTCAATCCGCGCGGCCGAGCAGCTCATCGCGATCAGCATCATGAGATCCATCATCCTGATCAACCTGCAGGACCCCGGGAACCCGATCGAGCTCACGTTCCAGGCGGTGCGTGGGTGCGAGCCTCGTCTTCTTGTTGACGCCGTTTGTCGCTCACGACGCATGTTCGGGACAGCACTACGGCAGCATCGTGTTCTTCGAGTGGTTCAGCGACGGCAACGTCATGATCGCGTTCTCCGAGGGCTACTTCATCGGCATCTCCACTAAGATCGACGTGCGTTGCGCTTCTACCCTCTGCATCTTGCTCTGTTGCAGTGTGTATGCACTTCTCACACTGTCACTCGCTGGCTGCGCAGGAAGTCGGCGAGGAGCTCTTCTCGACCAGGTTCTTCACGGAGCGCATCTACGCAGGCGCGTACTCGCCGCAGCTCAACCGCACAGCCATCAGCGGCGACAGCGGCATCAAGGTCGTCGACATGAACGACTTCAAGGAGATGCCTGGAGACGCGATCAAACTCACGGACGCCGAGGAGAGCGAGGTGAACCTGATGACCTTCACGTCGGACGGGCAGATCCTGACGGTGGCGGCGCAGGGCGGCATCGTCCAGAACTTCCTCGCGCGCATGCCGATGGTGTACGACCACTACAACACGTACGTGGCGTACCTCAGCTCCTTGCGCGAGCTCAGCGTCGTGGACGTGCTCGGTCGCGACCAGCCGATCCACATCGCAGTGTCCATCGAGCCGTCGTTCGTGACGGTCGGTCCGCGCCACGTCGCTGTGGGGATGAACAACCGCGTGTGGTTCTACCGCTGCGACGGCAAGTCGCACGACTCGCTTGTGAACGAGCAGCAGTACCTCGGCCGCGTCACTTCCGTGAAGCTCAACAGGGACTACGCAGGTGTGCTCTGCGACGGCAAGGCGAGTCTGCACCTGATCGAGCCGGGATCAGGCTCCCACGCAGACCTGCAGGAGGAACAAGGCAAGGTCTTCTCGAGCGCGAGCGGCGGGCGCGACGAGCGCAACAACGAGATCAGCTCGATCGCGATCACGAAGGACTTCTTCATCTACGCGACAGCGAACGGCACGGGCGTAATTCACTTCTTCTACCTCGCCGAGTGGAAGTTCCTCGACGGGTGCTCGTACCGCCACGACGACGGCGTGGGCATCGGCCAGATCGCGCCGAACAGAGACGGTGCGTTTAGCTGCTTTGCGTTCGTCACTCTGACGAACCGATCTGATTTCGTTCGTCACTCTTGGCAACCAGGAACGCGCGTGCTCTTCTTGGACACGCGGCGCCGCGGATACCTCCTGAACGCGGCTACGCGCGAGGCGCTGTTCGTGCCGAGCATCCCGAGCACGACGACGCGGCTGCTGTGGGACACCGCGGACCCGAGCGTGTTCCTCGCGCTGCAGGAACACGAGTTCAGCGTGTTCCAGTACGCCGACGTGACGGTGAACGGGCCCGAGGTGACGCAGCTGGGGTTCATGGAGGTGCACAACGACGGCGACTTCGTCATCTCGCCGCAGAACACGCGCGTGGCGAGCGACTGCGCGCCGATCCTCGTGTGCGACGGCGTGGTGACGTGCCAGCACGCGTCCGGGAAGCTCACGAGCGTGACCGCGAGTACGCACGACCAGCTGCAGAAGGCGCCGCGCAGCGCGCCGAGCGGCGAGGTCGAGAAGAGCGTGTTCCGGCAGAACTTGAGCCTGCTGCGCATGGAGGCGGCGTGGAAGCTCGCGCTGGCGATCGACTCGCGCGACTACTGGCTGGCGCTCGCGGGCCGCGCCATGCACGCGCTCGACATCGCGGTGGCCGCGCGCGCGTACCGTCAGCTGGGCGACTCGGGCATGGTGCTCGGTCTGCAGCGGCTCGCGGGCGTGGAGGAGAAGAACCTGCTCGCTGGCCACGTGCTGCTGCTCTTCGGGGAGTACGGCGAGGCGCGGCGGCTGTTCCTGAGCTCGAGCGAGCCCATGGCGGCGCTCCACATGCAGCGCAGCCTGCTGCAGTGGGACCAAGCGCTCAAGCTGGCGGACTCGCTCGCGGTGGAGCTCGTGCCGGAGCTGAGCGTGGCGTACGCGACGCAGCTCGAGTTCCGCGAGGAGTTCGAAGGCGCGCTCAAGATGTACGAGCACGCGGCCGGTGTGACGGACGAGCTCGGACGCCCCGTGGCGTGCGACGCCAAGCTGCGGCGCGCGAGCGCTGCCGGCGTGGCGCGCTGCACGCTGCGGCTCGGCGACCTGCGCCGCGGGATGAAGCTCGTGGCGGAGCTCGGCGACGTGGCGCTGGCGCGGGAGTGCGGCGCGATCCTCGAGGCCATGAAGCAGCCGGCGGACGCCGCGGCGCTCTACGAGCGCGGCGAGCTCTACGAGAAGGCGGCGCAGCTGCACATCCAGGGCCGCAACCTCGCCAAGGCGGCGCCGCTGCTCGCCAAGGTCAAGACGCCCAAGGTGCACGCGCAGTACGCGCGCGCGAAGGAGGCGGCGGGCGAGTTCGCGGCGGCGGCGGACGCGTTCGCGGCCGCGGGCGACCTCGACAGCGTCGTGCGACTGCAGCTCGAGAAGCTGCAGGACCCGGCGCGCGCGTTCGCGATCGTGCGCGAGACCAAGTCGTCCGAAGGCGCGCTGGCCGCCGCGCGCCACTGCTCGGACGCCGGCGACTTCCGCGGCGCCATCGAGTTCCTGCTGCTCGCGAACAAGGAGGAGGACGCGTTCGCGCTCGCGCTCGCGCACGGCGAGGTGGACGCGTTCGCGCGCGAGCTGGGCGACGCCGTGTCCACGGAGCGCGCCGCCAAGCTCGCGGCGCACTTCGAGCAGAGCCACGCGCCAGCGCGCGCCGCCGAGTTCTACGAGGTGAGCGGCAACTACGCCAAGGCGCTGCGGCTCTTCCTGCAGTGCGGCGACGCGGAGCTCGCGCGCGCGATCGACGTCGTGGGCCGCGCGCGCAACGACATGCTCACGCACACGCTCATCGACCACCTCATGGGCGAGTCGGACGGCATCCCGAAGGACCCGAACTTCATCTTCCGGCTCTACATGGCGCTCGGGAACTACGCGCAGGCGGCCAAGACCGCGCTCATCATCGCGCGCCAGGAGCAGGAGCTCGGCAACTACAAGCTCGCGCGCGACGTGCTCGTGGAGACCCACCGGCAGCTCGAGGCGCACAAGATCCGCGTCGGGCTCGACCTGCGCGCCGCGCTCACGCTGCTGCACAGCTACGTGCTCGTGAAGAAGCTCGTGAAGCGCGGCGACCACGCGGCGGCGGCGCGCATGCTCGTGCGCGTGGCGCAGCACCTGTCCAAGTTCCCGACGCACGTCGTCAACATCCTCATCTCGGCCGTCATCGAGTGCCAGCGCGCGGGGCTGCGCGCCTACAGCTACGACTACGCCACGACGCTCATGCGGCCCGAGTACCGCGCCGCGATCGACAAGGACATCAAGCGCAAGATCGAGGCGATCGTGCGGCGCCCCAACAAGGACCAGGCGCCCGAGCCGCTCTCGCCCTGCCCGTTCTGCGCCAACGAGCTGCCGGACGCCGAGCTCGACTGCCCCAAGTGCAAGAACTGGATCCCGTACTGCGTCGTCACGGTGCGTCGGCTCGGTGCCATCGCGTGGCGGTCGGTTGGTCGGTTGGCTTAGGAACTCACACACTCGCACGTGCGCGTGCGCAGGGCTACCACATGCTCAAGGCCGACTGGGCGACGTGCCCCAAGTGCGCGTTCCCGGCGCTCTACTCGCACCTCGCGGCGCACCTCGAGACGGACCCGACGTGTCCGATGTGCGAGCAGCCGCTGGACGCCAGCGCCATCGCGCGCGTGCCGGAGAGCGACGTGAAGCTCGGCGACGCGGCGGCGGGCGGCGCCGAGCCGTAAGCAGCAGCAGCGACAGCGCCATCACGTTGTCTATCACGTTGTACTTGGAGGAAGGAAGCACCGCTCGGCCACTGCTGCTACGACATGAACTGCATCGTCTTCTCGTAGACCAGGAAGGTGACGGCGCTCACGGGGAACGCGCGCAGCATCGTGGCGCCGAAGCCCTTGAGGAAGTACTGCGCGCCCTCCGCCCGGTAGTGGTCGCGCGCGAGCTGCCACGCCGAGCGCTCGTTCACGAAGCTCTGGCTCTGCACGCAGGACTTGACGACGTCGATGGGCTGGCACACGAACCAGGACGTCGAGCCGGCGACGCCCCCGGCGAGCAGCAGGTGGAGGTCGGTCTCGTTCTCCGGCCGGCCCTGCGTCAGCGTCTCCTTCGAGACCTCGTAGGCGAAGAAGTAGATGCCGAACGCCGGCATGTCGCGCAGCAGACACGCCTCCCAGCCGCGGAAGAGCCCGCGCAGCCCGTGTGCGCGCAGCAGCTGCCGCCCGCACTCGATGGTGCTCTGGCCGGCGCTGCTCCGGTTCACCTGCTGCTGGATCTTGACGTGCTCGGACGGCGCGGCGAAGACCGTCTGCACGACCCCGGCGGCGGCGCCCGTGACGAGGCTCTGCGCCGGGGTGAGCTTCTCGCGGCCGCTCGCCTCGCGCAGCGCGCGCGCGACGGCGCCCTGCACGCCGAAGACGACGGCGTTGATCGGCGCGTTCGAGAGGATGGGCGAGAGCAGCCCCTTGAAGAGCCCCTGCGGGCCCTCGGCGGCCACGATCTGCCGCAGCGAGCGCAGCACGGACGCGCGCTCGCTCGTCGTCGCGCCGGTCTGCAGCCGCACCTTCACCGTGTCGAGCGGGTGGCCGGCGATGATGCCCGCCACGCCGCCGATCGTGCCCGCGTTCAGGTCCTTGAGCACATCGACCCAGTCGTCCATCGATCGGAGCTCTCGTGCGAGGAGCAAAAGTGAGCTGCGACAGACAAATTGCGAATGACTCACCAGCTCCTGACCGTCACATGCGCTTCGACAGCACCTATACAATATCAAATCAATGCGTCCAACACACCGTGCTTCAACCTTAATCATAGTTTTGTTTATGAACACATCTTAACATTATCAAAATAAGTGTTCAAATACACCCGTAATCCTCATTTGTAAACAGCAAAAAAACACGATGCAGCAATAACTTTGCGGAGTGTAGCGCAGAAGAAGGAATTCGATAAGAAGGGATTTAGGAGATTGTCATCATTTCAACTGACTCGATAAGCTCGAAGACCTCCTCGTCAATGATCCCAGTGCGCCACCAGCAGTTTGCGATGGTGGTCGGAGTGACTTTCAGCCACGCCTCTTGAGCCCACTGCATCGCCTGCAGCACTGTCACACCGTAGAGATCGTCGACGTCCACCTCCTCAGCCGCTTTCCCTTCTTGATCAATCTGCTCGTCGAGCACGTCGACGATGTGCGCGTTCTTGATCATGTTGAGCTGGCTATTGAACGCGCTGATAACTCCAGCGTCTTGAGGCTGCAGATGTGCGGTAGTGTTTGGAGGGAGGTAGTGCACGGCGACGTCCGAAAACACCTCGCTCACACGATGAACGGAGGCATTGTCCATCAAGAGGATCACGCGACGGTCCTCAAGTACCATGTCATCATTGAAGCGAGAGAGCCACGCGCGAAAAAGCTCGGTCGTCATCCAGGCTTTCGCGGAGCTTGTGTAGTCCACACCAAGCTCACTTGGTGTCTTCTTGTCGAAGCAGCGCGGCTGTCGAGCGCTGCCCACAAACAGCAGCGGGACCCGGTGCGAACCGTCC